>JAQIWD010000397.1:0-22254 GCA_034694825.1 Anurida granaria
ACCAAAAAATTTCCATTGAAAATCGGGGAGTAGGAGGACCTTATCTGAAGCATCGCATTGCATTTACCGGCCTTGGATTTTTCCTATTTCAGCACTTGAGAAACTTTGACCCCTCGGTGCGACCCTTAATTTTTATCCGAATGGGCCCAAATTTTAACAGAAATTTATTTACATATGTTGGCACCGATTGAGAGGGTGAGAGAGTAAATTTACATAGTTTGGGCCATTTGGGCCACCCTAGAGAGCGCTCACTAGTTTTGTCTTATTTATAAATTCAAATTTACCGTATGAGAGATGATGAGGGCATAGGATGAGCCAAAAGTTGAAGACCGGAAGAAATCCATATGTGAGAAACCTGGAGAAAGAATTTCCTGTTTAGAATCGGAGGGAGTTTTACTCTGGAAATGTGGTCCATGCACGCTGGAGCTGGAGCCCATGGCTTCTCAACAGATGTTTTATGTATGACGAACTGGAGAAGTGTAAGCATGGGGTGGGTACGGGGTTTGGGAAAAGGAAAGGCCGGAAAACTTTCCCCGCTTCATTTCATTCATTTCCCTCTCTAAAGTTCCTCTTTTGAATTTCTAAATAAGGGAGAGAAAAGTCTTTTCCTGGGAAAGGAATTATGCAAAGTCTTTAGGAGAAAGTTTAGGTAAAAAGTTTCCCTTTGGATATTGACTCAAAATAGGAGTCTGATCTCTCGGTTCAGTGAGTACGGGAGCATGTGTCAATGGGGATGTACGATGTACTAGAGTATGGCAGAAGGATCCCACAGCCACCCTCCAGCCTTATCCAGCACATCCCTAACCTCATCAAGAATTTATGTTCAAGTTTTTGTAGATTTTAATCAGGCGAGGCAAAAGTTGAATCCAGCACCGTTCGCTGCACCGCACCGCTCGAACCCCTGAACCAGCGCTTAGCTCCGTTTTATGGAGTGGTGAAAGGGGATGAAAAGTTACCTTGTTACTCCGGAAGCGGTATGAGATGCCGGATTGTCCTGTTCACCGAATCTTGGGAACGTCCCATTCATCACCACCAGCCTCAAGATCAAGCTCACCGACGCCTAAAACCGTGGAAGAAAACCCTGTAGAGACCCAATGGGAGTTGATTACCCAACTTTCCAAACTTACCAAAGTGACCATGAAAGTGAGGCGTCGTTTTAGATGAACGAGGGCTGGTCCTCCGCCATCTTCGGACTTGTTACTACTCACCCACCTGTAACATTACGAGAATCCTTATGAGATATCTCCCGGGCATTCTTTGTCCATTCCGAGATACAATAAATGCCCGTCCATCCATCCATTGATGCCGTGCTGAAATACTGGAGGAGGAGGAGTTTTATTGAGTTTTCTGCCCAAAACAACATTTTCCCCTTCTGCATTCCGTCCTCGGCGGTAATTGACACACAAAGTCCAAGATACGGAAAATCGATTCACCAGTTCACCACTGGCACAAAAGACGATGGTAGCAGCATCGGATAGCGGTGAAGAAGACATGGAAAAGGAAATGAATATTTATGAACCCTCCTCCCTCTAGTACTGGTAGTCCGGGGCTTCCTTGATCAAAAAGATCTAACGGCGGAGCACACAATTAACATTCTGCTCCTAAAAGAACCAAAAACTGGCGATCGACCCAAGATGCAAGAAGAGGTTCAAGACTTTCATAACCTCCTTTCCCGGCGGGGAAAGTTTTCGGTTATCAATGATTGATCTTGTGTGATTGGATTGAAAAAGTGGTAGCGGGCGGGACTTACCTTCGAATGAGGGGGAGGTGGATGACGACATCGTAGGCGACGTTGATCCCAAGGACCGTGATCCCAGTCTCTTTGGCCAGCATCGCCAAGCATCCCGCGAGTCCCGAACTTAGTAGTGACCAGTCCAGTACGCCTCGGCTGCTGCTGCTGCTGCCGGTGATGGTGGTGGTGGAACTCCCGGAGCATCCAAATCCCTTCCACCCGAATGATCTAGGATCAGTCAGTCCCCAATTACAATCGCCGCTCTGTTTACTTTTAATTTAAACCGAGTTTGAGTCAAGAGAGGAGGACTTTGGCCTAATCCAACCACCACCGCCGCCGCTGGAAATCAGAGGAGAGCCTCTAAAACCACTTTCTCTCCTAGGAATCATATGCCAAGGGAATGGACATTCAAATCCGCTTTAGGATTTACTAACGTGGATCCTCAGATTTGAAATCTTCCCCCCAGTAGTCCTGGAGTATCCAGGAGGGTAAACGAGGGAAAGTAGTAACAACCGACGGGTGCGGCGGTGGAGAAAGGTTGAGATCCTTCCAAAATCAGATTAGAGAAGGAAGGGGTTTTATCCTCCTTAATCGCTTTACGAGATGGAATGGGAATTTAGGATTCTGCTGGACTTACCCGGAATAGAGGAGAAAGGAGATTAGCATGAGGAGACATGCCAAGGCATCCGATCTACCCGTGATCCCAGCGACCTGTAACAAACAACACGACGACGACATCAGTAACATTTACATACTCGTTACTTCCCATCTTCCCTTTTGTTTTGGGAAAGAGGAGATGATGGAACATGATCCAACTACTGCTGGAGGGAACTTCAACGGAGTTTAGGCTACAAATGAGGCACTGCACTACTGCACCTCATCAAAACAGGCCAAGAACCTAATAAGAAGATGAGGCTCATTTGACAAGAAATGATCCCGTGGATGATGCCTGCGCTGAAATACCCGGGAGGGCTAACAGGATTCTAAGTTACTACAACTGCGGCTGGCGTATTTTTTGAGTCCATTGAGATTAAGTACTCTGCCGTTCCTGGTGGGTCGTAAGAATGAACGAGTTACAGATGTTGGGCATTAACCAATTACCATTCCAATCCTGACTTTCCCCTGCATGAATCATGAATCATCTCACCCAGGACCGCTTTTCAAAGTATTTGGCCATGCCCCTCTCCTTATGACAAATGAAGCACTCTCCCCCTCCTTCATTTCTCAGTTTGGCACTTTAATTTTCTTTTATCGACATTGGCGACAAATTGAAACGAAGGAGCTGAATATGCGTGCCAAATTTTACAGCGCAAAAATGAAGGTTGAGCATAACTTGACTTACCGCTTCCGTGTGAATTGGATGAAGGGCAAAGATGGTGCTGGTCAAGAGGGCAGTTGACAAGGTCATTCGAAGTCGCCTGGAGCAGAGGAAGAAAACGAGGACGGAGACGCCAGCATGGATGAGAACATTCGTCAAGTGGAACCAGGTCGCTGTCAGACCATTGTTGATGGCAAAGTTCAACCTGGAAGGACACAAACAGGAATTTGACGGTTAAAAATTACCAAAAACGCTGGATTTGGTGGTGGTGATGGTGATCCCCATGATTCAGGGGGGATGCTGGAATCCGATCTTTCGGGCGTATCCTCCCTTGTCCTAAGTTGGCCCATGATGTACTTCCTCCGGGAAGTAATAAAAACTGCTCAATTCATTACAAAGGTAAGTTTATGAGGAAGGAACCAATCATAACCTCCTCTGGTGCTGGTTGTTATTCCCAGACAAGGTTCACCAGAAGAAGACAAACGACGACGCCATCGGGACTAAACCTCATTTTTATGACGGGAAAGAGACAATTCGGAAAAGGAGAAAGGAAAC
Organism: Anurida granaria; assembly: GCA_034694825.1. Classification (NCBI taxonomy): domain Eukaryota; kingdom Metazoa; phylum Arthropoda; class Collembola; order Poduromorpha; family Neanuridae; genus Anurida; species Anurida granaria. Next base: position 3,606 of record JAQIWD010000397.1, read on the forward strand.
GGCGGAGAAAGTTGATGAGGGAGGGGAGACGCTGTTCATTTCCATACCCACCAGTGAACTCTGAACCCCACTGGATGGAGGGAGGATCTGTAAGAAGATCAATTTCTGTGAACGGATTTCGTGTTGTGGGATCATGAACATGTTCCTTCCAAATCTAGACAGGTCATCCCACTACTACCCGAACGAATTACTTGGACAAAATCCTCCTTCTGCCCTGCCTGTCAACTAACTTCCCATAATAACCTTGTACAAAGAGCTACATCCCCTGTCCTACTCCATGTCGTGCTATGTCCATGATCACAAAGTTCCAGTACCAGCAGCATCCAGAGGAGCATGAAATGGAATGATGAAAAAACTACTGCTGGATAACATTATCTTACAAGGTAAATCCGCTCACTCTTCTTAAACTCCAATCAATTTCTTCTGTCTTGGGTGGACTTTTCTGGGAAGATAAACTGTTTACATGCAACAAATTCCTAACTTGGTAAAAGATTATAAAGTAGTGAGTGTATTCTCATTCATTCTTATGCAGCTCCGTTAATTCTTTTACTGCGACGCTGTTAGTGTGGCGTTCTGCAAGCAGACGCCGGCGTAACGGAATAGAGCGCGGGGTGCGCACAATTTAAACGTTGGGTGCTGGGAGCGGTGGATATTATAGTTAATTCACTTAAGTATATTCAAAAGGAACTGTTCCCACGAAGTGAAATTCCATAAAGTTTGCCATGGGGCTGGAGTTTAGGCTCCGCCCGCACTTGGAATATATTCACTGAATTGATTATAGTAAGTTTAGCCCGTTGCAGGTCATCACAACCAAAACCATTGCCGCCCATTGCCAAGCAACGGATATAGAAATATAAAAATCAGTAGAAACTGTGTAGAAAGCTACGGGCCGAGTGGAAATGAATTAATTAACAGGATAAGAGTGATTAGACTGCTTATTTGGACAAGGCAGAATGATAATCATAAATAACCCAATTTTATAGAATGCCCAGAGGTCCAATTTGACGCATGGTTGCCATGGCAACAAGTATGCCGAAAGCTGTTTTGATTTGTAGACGTATTTTAAATATAAACTTTATATGCGGAATTTGAGTGGTTGCCATGGTAACACGAAAGATAAAACGATGCCTTCACTGCACGAGCCCATACGAGATGCACATACAGTAATGAATTGTATCATGCACAACGTGAATGATATTCAGTCAAATCAAGATAATTTATATTAATTTATAGTAATTTTTTGCATGTACATTTAGACAAGGTTGGTTGAGAAGCTTATTTGTGTTAATTTTTAACCTGCACAATTTAAGTATCAATTCAACATGCACAATCCGATAATATTTCATGTGCACAGTTTGACCATAACTGTTTAAGAGGCTTATTTGATTAACATTTTATGAAGCGCAGTTTGAGCATTTTTGTTAAGACGCTTATATGACCATTTTTGTTAAGCCGCTTATATGACCATTTTTGTGAAGAGGCTTAACTTGAAGTGCAGTTTGACCATTTTTGTGACCAAGACGCTTATTTGATCAAAATTCCACTAACATTTTATCATGCACGTTTTGACCTATTTCGTTAAGACGCACAATGAGACTATCCTTTTTTGGTGTTTATTCGCTTGTAATTTTGAACACAAATGAGAGTGACCCTTTTTGGGTCTTCTGGCGTTAAAAAGTTGCCAAGGAATTTAGACCGTTTTGGTCAAATATCCTTGTATTTTCATGGAGAACAAAACGGTGGGTCTTTTTTATATTGTGACAGACAGACAGACAGGTTCCGACAATGCGTTCGTTTCGCCTAGTACTTTCTTACAATTTACATCGACGTTCAAAATGCCTTGCAGTCACAAGGGTGTAATGATTTCGGTCAAATTCGGTTTCGGACAGACAGACAGGCTCCGACAATGCGTTCATTTCGTCCAGCACTTTCCTGCAATTTACACCGGCGTTCAAAATGCGGTTCAGTCACAAGGATGTAATGATTTCGGTCAAATTAGGATGTGACACCGGCAATCCCATAAACTCCAAACCCTAGGGTCCGTAGTTAATAATTAACATCTACACAAATTCAAGTCAAATACCATTACTTATAGGTGTATAGGGTTAGGTTATATCAGGTTAGGTTAGGTTTAGGCACTGGGTTAAGCAGTGCCGACAAATAGGCGGTAATGGTTTTGACTATTTTAACCTGGAACCGTTTAGCCATAATAAACTGGTGTTAATAAATTGATGCAAAATTGGTGAAACAGTAACAAAAGAAAAATTCTACCCCTAAAACCTTCTTTGCAATGTTTTAAAATTTTGAAAATGTTTGAACTTTTGAGAATATTTTGAAATTTTGAAGACGTTTTGAAATTAAGGAAATGTTTCGAAATTTTGAAAATATTTTTTTAAAGTTTAAAATGTAGATAGAGTTTGAAGTTTTAAGGACAGCCAAGCAATGGAAACTGCATTAAAACTGGCCATAAACTTACGGCTTAAAATCCCAAAACTAAAATGAGCAAAGCTCCACACAGGGAAGAAGTACAGAAAATTCCAATACCGTTATCCAAATGGCAACTGTACCTGCACAGGTCGTATTTACTCGAATATTTTATTTCAATCTCGATGACTGATTTTTTTAGGATTCAAACGTTTATCCTAAAAAAATCAGTGATCGAGATTGAAATAGAATATTCGAGTAAATACGACCTGTGCAGGCATACTTGCCATTTTGATAATGGTATCGGAATTTTCTGTACGTCTTCCCTGTATAGAGCTTTGCTCATTTTAATTTTGGGATTCCAAGCCGTAAGTTTCTGGCCAGTTTTAATGCTGTTTCCATGGAATGGCTGTCCTTAAGCATTTTTTAAACTTGGTTGAGTATGTTTTAAAATTTTCGACTATTTTGAATGTCTGAAAAGTTTGTAATGTGGAGAATGTGTCGGTCGCAGGAGCGGAATTCAGCGCACCCAGTCAAAGTTAACGCTCATGCCGATGCCTGCGAGAAGCGTGCTAAGGAGCATTTGTATTTTCCAAGTATTTTGTTTTCTCCATTCGTTCTCCACAACATTTCACCTTTTTGCATGATTTTTACATCGAACTTCAAGATTCCCCAGAAAACTTGTTCTAGAGATGTTTTCTTCGGAGTTTTTCGTGTACAGGAAACCACGGGACAACTTGTATGGAAACGAGAAGCTAGAAAAGGACCACTTCACAAAACTCCCCGATGAAATGGTAAGCTCACTTATCTTCTTTCACAATTCCATTTACCGTAAATTGGAGTGTAGAATTATTAATTTTGATGCTATCAACCAGATTTTGAAAATCCTGTGGTGGCTTCCACCGAGGACAATCGGAAGGTGTGCCACCGTCTGTCGGAAATTCAGCGCCCTCGTCCGGGATGAGAGTTTATGGGAAAACGTGGACGTACTTGGGAAATGCCTCGCACCCGAAGAAACTACAGAAATCTTACTACGAAAACCTGGATTTCTACGAATGGCAAAAGCGACGGTCAGTGTAATACAGGTGACTCGAGGTCATCTGACCGTCGTCTATCAACTTATATATCTCATTTTTGTCTATTCTTGTGTTTTCAGGTTGCTCCTCCCCTTAGTCTCCCTCTTCAATTCCAATCTTCCCATTTGGTTTATTTGGATCTATCAATGGCCTTTGTCGAACCGCAAACCCTTGTAATTATCCTCGCTTCCTGTACGTCCCTTGTCAAGGCCAGTTTTGAGTCTTTGGAAATTTCGACGGAAGCGTTGATGGGGCTGGAGCGGTGCAGCAAAACACTTGACACCCTCAACTTTGCCCTCTGCGCGATCAAGGATGCTGATGCCTTTGGAAGGCTTCTTAAGAGCACCACCAGGTAACATATTTTCCTTGACCCGTTCTGACATCGCTGCTACCATGCTTCACCAACTTATCTGTCCTCTTTTATAGTCTGACGGCTCTCAACGTGGGATTTGTCCAGAACGCGTGGACTTGTGAAGGGTTAGGTGGGGTCATCAAATCTCTTCCAAAGACTATACAGCACCTTAATTTTTCTGGATTCAGAACCAAGTTGACGGACAGTGGTAAAATTATAACTGGAAACCAACGAACGTGGTGTGACTGTTGACCTTTGGCTTTATTGCAGACGTGGCGTATTTGGTTGGAAGAGTTCCACTTGTGACGGATTTGGATCTATCCGATTCTCAGCTCCTAACTGAAACCTCAGTCTACTTGGTCACCCAGCATCTTAAGTTTGTCCAGCACTTGGCGTTTAGTCGGTGCTACAATATCTCAGCGGGAGCTTACAAGGTGCTGGAATACGTTACAACGCTTCGTCACCTCGAGATCTTCTCCCTCTTCCGGGAAGAGACCGTGCGGCTCTTGATGTTGGAAATCCCAGGGATTGGCATCAATGAGTGTCCATTCTCTTCCGTGGCCCGTCCCACCATTGCCAACCAGCGCAACACCATCTGGGGACACCGTGTCAGATTCTACATCTGATGAGCCTGACGACCGTCCTCCGCCCCCTTACATTAATTGAAGTGAGTCCCAATGGAGTGGTCTTGATTGGAAAATCCGTATGGCTCAAGCCCTATTCATTATTTATAGGAATTGTATAATACTCTATCCTTTCCTATTCGATGGGAGCAGCTAGATGCCGTCGTCCCGTGTCCCCCTTAATTTGGGGAACCGTGTCCAGAACCCTTTCAGGAAAGAAATCCATTCATGAAGTTACTAAATACCAATTGAGGGAGAAAGAAGATTGGGGTTGCAAAAGAGCCCTTCTTCGTTCTTCATTCACAAAATACTTTCTCGGTTTATACGGAATTACAAGAGCTCTTCTCCATTGGGACCCACAACCATTTTTTTTTCAATTAGACCCGGAATCATGGCATCCATTGATTGATTGAATCGTATCTTTTCTTGGAAAAATCTATTTAGTTTGTATAACCTAGGAACTCCAGCCCCATCAACTTATTATAACTAATCATGCACCCTAGATTATAAAAGTTGAGTGATACTTGGATTGATTTCGACTCTATTTTACGCCATCAGTTCCGAGCCGAGGCACTCCGACCACCAATCAGAAGTAATTTGAAAACCTTCTTTTGAGAAGGGACATTGAGGGGTGAATGCGTAGGAGGGAGTCAGTGATTGATTGGAGCGATGATTAATTAATGCCCTACCGAATGGGTAGGTGGCACGTTGTAGGCTAGGATGACGTTTCACTCTTTTCAAAATCGGCCTGGAAAGTTTACTGGGCGACATTATTTATTACATTAAGGGAGCAACCTTACCTGAATGTCAGGACTGTCAAGGGTCGGTAGGACTTGTGTGAGAGAGGACTTCGCATGGGAGTCCCCCAGTAGTCATTGACCAAGAGATTGGTCCACGGCGTCGTCTGTCGGACATCCGGATTCCTTAGGATGGCCACAATGTCATCATGCACAAAATCGTAGCTGAGAGTGTCCCAATATATCCCAGTGGAGAGGAGGATGACCAAGAGGACTCCGCCAAGTTCTTGTTTCAATGACGCTGGTGGGCCACTACTACTGCTCGCGTCCCCTTTGTTCCCCTCTGCCGCTTCTTGGTTGCTGGGGTCGCTGATGTGCTTCCGGCGTTGATGGGAGTACTTCCGTCGGTGCATCTTCTTGAACTCCTCCTCCAACGACGTGTCAACTCACATGAAAAAGTGGAGCTGACCTCTGCTATTGTTCCGCACTGGGTCGGGCTGTTGAGGTTGTTGGTCGCAGCGAGTCCTCCGTGCTTTCTCTTCCGAGGTGAGTCCTCAACTGAACCCGTGGAGGAACTTATACGAGGAAGCCAGAGAAAAAGGAGGGAGAAAGTTCAGAACTCATTAAACGACAGTTCTCAGCCACTGCCGCGGCGGTGGAATCCTCTTCCCCGCTGTTCGCTTCTCGCAAACGAACGAACCTGGGATGGGGGATTAAGATCCTCAGGTAAATTGCCTTGCCTCCTCCATATACAGTTGAGAAGCGTGTAGGTACTACTCAAATTACGCTTTAAAAAAAACCTTAATTGTGTCTCATTTTCCATTGTCACAACAAAAGATGAGTCTTGCAGGAGGATGAGGAGGACCAAAACTACGTGGATGGAATCGGAGACTCGGGTAACAATTACTTAAGGAATCCCATGAAAAGACCTTTCCCCCTTTCTCAGCAATTTCGGGTCTCGAGGGAATCCGGAATTTCGTTAGCCCCCATTCTTACTCAAGTTCCGGGAGTACTAAAAAAGCTTAATGTAATTTTTGAGAGCGTCATCTCCTAATCAATTTGTTCAATGGATTCTGTTAGACCCCCTCCGTGTTCAGATTATGGAATGAATTGGGGCGGATGTGTAGGGAAGGAATTGAAATGGATCTGGAATTTGGATGATGAGAGGTTAGTGGAATTGAGGATTCTGTAGCTTTCTCTTCTTTGTCATGATCCATCATGTTCCCCAATTCAACTTTTTTAATAGTGAAGAAGGGAGGAAATGTTTTACTTTATAGAAAACTAGAAGCTTTAGAAAGGATTAGATGATGCTGATGAGGGAGAAAGTGGATTTCCCCAATTGTATTTCCTGAGGAACAAGAGAGGGAAAGTAATCCAACAAACAAAAGTTGCTTAATCTCATCTGAGAGGTAAGTCATCTAAAGTGTCAAAGTCTGCCTTATCTTGGATGACGTCTGTCCTCCCAAAAGAGCAGACTGAAGCTAACGGCACCGCTCGAGCTAGCTAGTCTGGAGTACTTTGATGGAATTTGGGCCCCGTCACTTATTTCTCATGACACTCGAGCAGATCCAGTTTATTTCAAATGCTAAGCTTGAGAAATTGGAAGGAGATTTGAATTCCATTTTTACGATGAGGAATGAATCTCGACGGCATCGTCGTCTTTTCTTTCCTCCTCATTCTCCTGGAGTCCTGGAGAAAGTGATCTTGAAGAAAAGGTAAAAGAAGAACGGAATATTTCCTCTTCTGATTTGAAGGGGTGAGTAAGAGCTTCTTCTTTTACTTATTCAGAAATGGAAAGTTTCCCATTTCTTCCCGTTTTCAATTCGGGATGACTCCTTTTTTTAAAACCAGTTTTAGTTCTTTCTTGCATACGTCTGCATGATCTCACCCGTTCTGGTGAATGATGATGGGATGGGGATCATTGCATTTCTCACAAGAACTGGAGATTATACTTTCACAAAGGGCTTTCTTCCCCTTGCCATCATTGGTGTCGACTTACAACTAAATTTCAAATTCATACCGACGCATTCAGCACCACTACCACCACCACCGCCACCACCAGGGTGGGGCAGTGAAGGGAAAGCCTTGATATTTCTTTAAAATTAGTTTAGCGCAATTACAGTTAGTAACCCATTGGACTGCCCAGGATCTTGCTCATGTTTTGTCTGTTTGTGATTGCCATGTAACTTGACTGTTTTCTAGAGGAAGTATGCAATTTAAGCAGTGCTGTTTTGTAAGCTGTTTTCTAGATCCATCTGGTAGGATCTAGTCCACTGGGACTGGGGATTTTATCCAGTAGAAATAGGAGGATGTAATTGAGCGCATATGGAGCCAAATGCGGAACTGATCTCCCAAGGACAAATTCGGACAGGACGAGATTGAAGAAAATGTCATTCCTGGAACATGGAACTTCCCGTCTTGAGTATGATCATATCGTAATAGAATCACATTTGACTACTCCCCACAAACTACTAACGATCGACATAATCAGGGGTTATAAACCCACATGGCATGGGCATGGGTGGGATTCATTGATTCAAACATGTCCACTTGACATTGATCTCCCCGCTCCTGCTGCTCCTGTCATCAACATTCAACTCGCCCCAAATTATGTCCACTTTTTACTTGGAGAAATGAAAGGATTTGGTTGCAACATTTTCACTTTCTTTCAGATAGGGTTGGGAAATATCCCTTTGATTTTTTCCGGGAAGAAAGAAAGGTACTCCTGTTTAAAAGGAAAAAGACACGAAAATTGTTTCCTCAGAAATAAGTGAATTGAAATACCATTCACGTAGGATGGAGGATCCTCAATGGGAATCTGAAAGATGTGGAAAGTAGTCGGGTCCCATGACTTGTTGCTGATGGCCAAGAAAAAGGCAGTCCCATTTCTATCCAGCCCAACGCTGAATTCAAGGATTTTCTCCTCAGATTCAATATTTAAGGGTCCACAAACAACAAATCACGAGCAAAAGTTTTGCAAAAGTGTACAAGTTGAGCCAAACCGAAAAGTTGTGGTCTAGGATATTTATTTCCAACAAAAATGCCTGGAAACTTTGTTTTGCCAACGGGTGGTGGGAGTGGTTAGCCCCGCCCCGATGTAGTGTATGGGGCTATTAGGATCAGTGACTGTTCCAGTGGTGACAAGGAAGTTGTTCCCAGTCCATGCAAAATGAGGAGAGTCCATTTTCTGCCTCCTCGTCAGTGTGAATCCGGAGAAGGAAGGGTTCCGTGGCAGCTGGAAGCGGTCAAAGAAAATGAGACGCGTATTATAAGTCTGGGACTGAAATTGTAGAAAAGACGAAAAACTTTCTCCGCTTTCACTTTTGCCATTCCGCCCCGGTTCTCCTAATAAAAAAATACAAATCTGGGAGAGTAATGGGAAGCATGTGGGATTATGGATACTTTATTCCTCTGGCATATTCGGGGGGAGCAGTAGACAATTCCCTTCTTTTGTGGCCCATAAACTTAATCCCGGGCTGGGAGAGGGGTGGCCCTTAATCCGTCCAAAATTGGACAAGAAACAATAGGGGAAAATTTTAATAAGAAAAAACAAAGCGGTGGCACTTGATGGCAATCAGGACTTTTAGAATTGAAATTTGCTGGGAAGCGCGGGAATGCAAAGCGCGAAAGCGGTGGTTTCCACGTTCGATAACTTACAAACAATTTTTCCATCTTCTTTCCATCCCGTCTCTTTCCAGCCGCCGTGTCCACCACCCCCACCGCCGACACCGCCTCCCCCAAATGGAAATGGAACCACCACCACTGGCACAATAGGAATTGGAATTGGGATTGGCAGGGGTAGAGGGATGGGAAGGGGGAACGGAAATTTGCAATGATCATTAGCCGGTTTCCCTTTGTCCTTGTGATGTGGTGGCTTGCCCTTGATCTTCCCCCCGAATCCCTTTGGCGGAACCTTAATCACCGGCTTCGGCTTCACTTTTGGTCTTAGCCAAGCAGCTACTTTTGGCGGAACCTTAATCACCGGCTTCGGCTTCACTTTTGGTCTTAACCAATCAGCTACTTTTGGCGGTACCTTTAAACTTGGCTTGGGGGCAATGGCGGGTTTCCCTAAGGCCTGTAGTCCTGGAAGGCCTTTTGTAGGGAGGAGTGGGGCTACCTTTACTGGCTTCCCACTTCCTTTTGACCCCCGCAGAATAGGAGCTGAAAAAATAATGCTAGGTTTCTTCAAACTTAGACCAGCACTGGACGTCACAGTTTTGAGTTGTTGGTAGAGTAGCGGCGGTTTTGGAAAAGGGCGCTGTGCTGTTGTGCTCTTATCCCATACTTTGCCTGGAGACTTTTTTAGGATCCCTGTTTTAAGGCGGACCAAACCAAGTCCTGGGCTTGGGGCTACTAACGCACTTCTTTCCAAGGTTGAATTGTGCTGAGGTTGCTGTTCGATGACTTTGGTGTCGTTGTCGCCGGCTTGGAAGTAGGCCGGGTAGAATGGTCGCCATGCAGTTTCTTCAGGCGGACAAGGAATGAGTTCATCTCGTGGATTTCGGGAGTTCGTCGGTGTACAGAGCCTTGGGGCAGTGGTGCCCTGAACACCCGGAAGGCTCGGTGCACTTGTAAAGGAAGCGTCTTCTGAGACACTGCGCCGGCGTCGGTTATTCCAGTCCTCATATCCATGATCGCCGCACAGGGACCACTGCAAATTCAAAAAGGGGAGTGGAGGGATGATAAGAATTTCATTGGTTGTCAGGGTTGCTGACCTGGATGGCACAGAAACCCTTCTCCTTTCGGACACAAACCCCGTAATCGAGCCCAATGAGGTTAGAGTGCAAGTAATTAAAACTTGTGATCCGTCCCGTGAGTCCATAATGGTACTGGAAACATCCTCCAGGTGCTACAAACGGAAAACAATAATTCAAGTTTGTTTAAAGAAATGAATTCCCCCGTCCGTTTCCCCTTCCCCGGAATATGCCTCCACAATGTTTGTTGGATTCCAATTCCAGACCCATCCAATATTTAAGGGACCATTTCCCATCCATCCCCTCCTGTCCTCCTGTTTTAACTTGTTGGGAAAAGTCGCTGGAGAAAATTGTTCCTTTGTTGACATTTCTTCCAGAGTTTGCTTTCCTACTTTGGAGAAAGTGAGGAGGGAAAGGAGGGAGAGAGGGAGGGGGTCTCTTCCCAGGAGGAAGAAAAAAGCTTGTGATTTTCATTTGGTAAACAAACGATTTGACTTGCCATTCATGGACGAGCTGCAGCTGAGTTTGGTGACTCGAACTCTCCAACGTCTCGGGGGACCAGGTCCTAGGTTCAGAGTCAGGCGTACCTCAGGATCAAAGCCAGTTGACAGGTAGACTAAGGGACATACATAGTCAGAGTAAAAATAAAACAATTGACAGGAGTCAGTTCCAGAAGATCAAGGAAGGGGAGAGCTGTAATTGGTTCCCTTCGGAAAAGCCTCAAACCGCAAAATGGGAGAGGCAGCCAAAAAGTTGGGCCCCCATCCCCTACCCGCTTCCGCCCGCTTTTACCCGCCGTAGAAAGTTTTAATTGACTTTTGTTATTTCGGTTGACAAGAAGAACAAGAAGAAGAAGGAAAACTATCGGGGATGTCCGGGGCCTTTTGAAAATTGATAAAATCCGCAGGGGAAAGAGTTTTCTTTTGTGCCTCTCCTTGTCTGATTAGATTCCATTAAGCATTGTTACTGCGGCTGCGGAGATTGTTAAGGGCTCATTCAAAAAGATCCTTGAGAGACGGGCCGTTCTCAAGTTTTGACAGCTGAATGAACATCACTGCCGTCGCCAACATCATGATTCCTCCATACAATTTCTGCCTTTCACCCTTTTCTTTTTGTCAACCAAAAAGTCTTTCCAGGAATATTCACATTTTCATCCAAGAAAGGAGCTTGGACCAACTCTCGGATAAAATAGATCCCGTCCACCCTCAGGAGCTTACCATGATGCCCACTAAGGTCGCCACAGAGTGGAGTGAAAGGTCTTTCTGTTCCGGTGACGTGAAGAGAGGCTCCGTGACAATGTCCATCTTCGTCAGGTGGGTCAAGTTCAAGCACGTCAAAGTCCAGGCGTAGTTGACAAATTCCTTCAAGCTGAAATTTCAGAAAACAAATGTGTTGTTCGGTAGGAGTTGTGCATTTCTCGGCTTGGAGTTGGCAATTGGGCTTGAAACGTTTCCGCGGCGTGTTAGGTACGTTATCCATCGCCGTTATGGGACAACGAGAGGGCGGATGCCCTTAATTCGGAGAACAAAGTGTGACTCTGTGTCAGTTGGTTCTTATGGAAAATGACTGTGGTAGATCAAGGGAAAGACCGTAACGGAAGCCTCACCTTTCTGATCCCATGCTCACAGATGCCAAAATCCTCTGATGAATGTGGAAAGTGGGGATTAGCAAAGTAGGTGCGGTTGAAGGGCGTCTCACTCCCGCAATGATACACGTCTAAAGGGCATTAAAACATTTAAGATCTCTTGCCAGTTTCAGGCATTTGAGTGCCATTTGACAAGATACTTAAGGAGGAGGACGGGTGGCTTACGAATGCAACAAACCCCGAAACCACCCGCACAAATCCCAGATGGAGTCCCACCTTCTCCCCGGCACCGCTTCCTACAACAGAAAGAAGAAAAAAGTGCATGAATTATTAAAAGGACCAGAAATGGAATCGATGCTGCTGGGTACAGCGCGGCTTCCAGCCCTTCCTCGCCGTGGAATCCCATCCCCACTCATAAACGTCTCCTTAATGGCTAATTAATTTTTAAGAGCCCTTCCGCCTCGAACTTTGTCTCTGGAGGAAAGTGGAGAACAAGTAACAATCCGACAGAGTTCTTCCAGTCTGATTAAAATAAGGGAAGCGGGGCTGGAGGAAGGGCAGGATGGATATTTGTCACAAAGCGTTCGTTCTGTTCATAAAAGACTAGTAGAAATCCTGACCTGGATGAGCAGGTGCCTTCGTCATAACTGTCTGTCCAGCATCTGTTGTTCCACATGGAGACGAAGGAGAGGAGGGAGCCCACTGGAAATCACAGAAGAGTCATAAATCCTCACGCCCATAAAGTCAAGATTCTCTCCACAGGAATTCGGATTAGTCGGTGGAATAAAGGGAGGGCGCTACAATGGGCCCACCGTAATACCCACCAGGTATTGAGTCTGTTCAACAAGCTTACAAGTTTTGGTGGCTTGATGGATCCAGTATTCGTGCTTTGGCAGGAAGATCACGGAAGTCTTCCTTTCATCTCCACCGCCGCCTCCATTTGAGTCAGTGAAGTGTAGCTCGTTCTGGTCACCATTGTGATTGGATACACGGCTAGGGTACTGGAGATAATAACTGGAAATATTTTGAGTTTGTACAAAATGGAACAGAGGGAGGAGTAGGACTGGTAGGACCGATGTCATTTTAATTTTAAAAAATGGGGAAAGAGATCCACAAATGAAATTAGTTTGAGCGTCTTCTGGGCTCGAATGACTAGGAAGAAGGTAAATGTGGGTTTATATAAGGGATTAAAATGTGGATTAACTTAAGAGGTGGAATTAAAAGAATTAAGTTGGAATCCTTAGTATTCGTGGATGAGTCAATAGTCGTAATTTCTATGACCCCGCAACCAAGTCATTCAAGACGTTCCGCCGTCCTTAAAACTTTACGTGGGACTCACCGTCCCAGTTAATTTGTTGGTAAGTTTGAATACAGAATTGGAGCAGTTTCGGCTTCAACTGGAAGCTGGAGAAAGTTCTGGCTTGGCATCGACAGTTTTTTTTCTATCTGTGGTGTTCGTACATACCACAGGAGTCTTCCCTTTGACCCATGACTCGGTCGCTGATTTAAGTTTCCAGTTTCTGGAGTTAAGAGTCACAAAATGTCATTCATAATGCATGGGATGAATACCAATGCCTACTTCTTTTCAATATAATTTTAATGAAATACGTCAACAAGGTGAAAGTCTTCCGTGTGCTTATTTTTAAAATCAAATGAACAGCTTATCCCGAGGCCCAAAAAGTTGCATAAGGGCGCTTCGTTTAGTTCTCCATGACCTCCAAAGGATATTCCACAACTTCCATGTCACGGTGAAGAATCTTGTCATGATCGCGTTGATGACCCCAAATCCAAATAGGTCTCATACCCAGGATACTCAAGAGGATGCAAGGGCAAGGGAGGAGAGATATCCATACGATTGTCCTTCAGCTTCTCATTGTGCAGTGGATGACAAAGGTATGGTAATTGTTAAATCTTTTAGCATTTCATGACAAGGGTTGTAGGTCAAGTTGCATGCCAAGGTCAAGGTCAAGAAGCATTTTCATAACTTTTGCTACGGACAAGTTGTCACTTGTACCAAGTGAAAAGTGAAGGCGCGTAAGAAAATGCGGGAAGCCTTTTTCTTATTTTTTTAACTTAACTTTTTTCAAGTGTCAAAAAAAGAATTCGTGAATAATTAAATTAAATTAATTGTGGGTTAACAATCTCGTAATTATAATTCCCCACTTTCTCTGCTCCGTTTCATTCAGTCAGAGGTCAGACACGCAGGTCAAGGCGGAACAGTTGCTAAGGTTGGATTTTCATGAAGTCATCTGGCAGTTCACAGATTCCTTCTAAGGTTATCCATTGCCGTCTAGACAACTTGAAATTGCTTTCAGTTACCGTTCCAACACTTCTTATGGTAAGTAACCAAGCGTAATTCTGTTTTTCCGAGTAAGGTCTCCAGTTCAGTGCTTGAAGCACTGCGGTTACAGAAAATTCGCCTCGATTAATTTTCAATTTGCATTTGTCATTTGTCGTCTTTCAGATCGAAAGAAAAAGAGGACAACATTCATAATGGAAGATGATGTGCCACCAGATACCGAAAATGAGTCTTCAAATGAAGAATTCAGCCCAGAGGCAATGTGGGGTTCGACGGACGACTCGCACTCGTACTTGGACTCGGACTCGGAATCGGACTCGGACACTGAGGACGAGCTAAGCGAGTCATTTGAGCCAATCGAGTCAAATGCGATACCATCCGAAAAACCCTCATCGTCGTCCAGCGTCGAGTCGGTGAAGCCCGAGCCAATGGAAATGCCAAAACCGATGTTGGATCCAAGTCGTATGTACTCGACTCAAGCGTTCATTCTCAAAGATACTGATCCTGTTGAAGAAGAAGGAAGCGAATCAGAGGGAGAGGGAGGCGGGAGAGAAGCTGATGGTGGTGACGATGACGATGACAATGCTACAGTTGCACCCTCGTCCATTTGGATTCTCGACGTGATTGACCTATCTGTTCCCGAACAGGAGCAAGCCGTACTCCAGGAGTTATTGTATATTCTGAATGGAGTTGGAGGTGACCTCATCCCTGTCCACAAAATCTCTAAAGAGAATATTGGATTTAAGGTAAGTCAAATTATTACGCTGCAATTGGAAGGTATTTCTTTGTTATCTTGGACTATTACCCCATATATCCTGGTTTTAATTTTAGCTTGATGAAGATATTGCATATCCCCTTCGCGATCTTACCATGGAAATCGCTCATGTCGGCGCCTACTACCACCGAATTCAGAAGTTCATTGAAGCCGCCACCGGTCTGGAGTATGGACGGGTCAATCATGCGTTGGTTGCAGGGATGAGGGAATTGGTTGAAGAGTACCTCCTCTGTGTATCTCAACTCGAAACAATATTCGCTGATGTAAGAATTGATTAATTCCAAAAAACTATAGCATGGTTCGCTAAGCGTTGTGATCCCATTTACTTCTGTTTTTATATTCCCAGGGCAAACTGACACTTCTCGAGTTCTGGTTTTACTTCCACGAAACGGTTGAGCAAATGAGCGTCATGTGTGAGTTTGTCATAGACATGGAGAAGGAAAAGTCACGCGGTGGTTTTACCCTCACAATTCTGCACGTTACATGGGTGAAGGTGCTATGTGAACCAGTCGCCAAGCTCACCTGTCACCTCTTGGCAACGAAGGCGAGTGCGCCCTACTTCCGCATTATAGAAAAATGGATTTACACGGTAAATTATTTCATAAAATGTTCGATCACTAGCACATTATCCTTAAACGTCACATCTTTAAACTTTTCTTGGATTTCATTTCTTTAGGGCGTTATTGATGATCCGTTTAACGAGTTTTACATTTCGCATGGGGACACTACTGGGTGTACGCCAGGTGAAGATTTCAAACCAAGGGAGGATTACTGGGAGACACGCTACATTTGCGATTTGACCAAGTGCCCTAATTTTCTTCGCAAAACGGCAATGAACATTTTCAGAGCTGGAAAGTACCTGAATGTCCTCCTCCAGTGTGAGCCTACTACACAGCTGCTGCAGGTAACATTTTAAATATCTCACTCTTAACCTGACGTAACTAAAAAAATCACTCGATTTCAATCCAGGAGAAAGAAATTCCTTTCAGTGTCCAGGCGCACGACTATGTAGAGTACATTGAAACTCCATACTCTTATGCAAGCCTAACACTACTCGACTTGATGGAAACCAAGTATGACCTCAGGCGGAAACTTAGGACAGTCAAGGGCTGCCTTTTCCTAGAACAGGTGAATATATTGGAATAAAAGGCACTTTAAGAAGTAAAGTAAAATGTCATTTCTTGTCTTGTCCTTACTTCCAGGGTGACGCCATTGCTGACCTATTGGACTTGGCAAGAGATGACCTCTGTAAACCGTTTTGGATGTTAAATGAGACTCGACTGCAATCTCTCCTGGAATGGGTCCTTTTCACCTCTAGCTCAACCATTGACGGTCCTTACAAGGACAATTTCAAGATCCAAGTATTCTCGGCCCCAATCCGAGAAATGTTTCCAAAGGTCCTCGGTACTGATGGGATTGTTTCGGAGTTGGACACATTCGAGATAGAGGACGTGTATACCCTCCCTGGAATTAGAATGTTTTCCCTCAACTGTAAATTCGACTGGCCTGCCTCCATAGTCTTCAATAAGGAAATCATCGCAACTTACCAGTACATCTCCCGTCACTTGCTCTATTGTAAGCACGTGGAGCGGCGTCTCTGTGAGCTTTGGTTCCAAGAGAAAAACAAGAAGATGGGGATGAAGGATCTCAAATCCAATTTAGAACAGGCAACAAGATTTTCCTTGCGTCATCAAATGCTTGCCTTTGTCCAGCATCTACTCTATTATACCACAATGGAGGTAACTGAATACATTCCTGATTTGTATAAAATCAAAATCATGAAGTAATATTGTTAATATACCCTTGTTAATCCATGTGTCCCTAGGTAATTGACCAGGAGTGGGAGATTTTCCTAGAAAAAATGGAAACGGCTGAATGCCTGGACAGAGTGATGAGACTCCACTCAAACTTTCTCAAAACTGTTCTCCACGATTCTATGTTGAATAATTCGGGTCTCCTAGGCAGGATGACTGGACTCTTAACCATATGCCTTGAGTTTTGCAACAAGTACTCGGATGATCTTCCGAGCGCCATGTTCATGCACGAAAATCCAATGAGCAAGGAGAAGAAAATAAATGAAATGGACGCCGAGTTTAATAAGAATTTACTGGAATTCATGACTGCCGCCATCTCTTCCCTCATTGGCCCTCAGCGATCTCGTAAAATCATCAATCTCATCTACAGGTAGAAGTTCACAGAATTTGGTCTCAAGTTCTAACTAGTTAATCACAAAAAAAAATATTTCTAGGATCAACCTGAACGGGTACTACGCTAAAGCGCTCAGTGGTTTCAGTATGCCCACCCAATCGATCTGCTGAATGGTAATGATCCGAAGACAAGTCAAGTTTCCAGCCCGAAAACCTCAATAGCGCCTGTTTGCATTTTCCTTTCATCACTTTAAATTATGAGAAACAGTTCACATTGTAGAATCAAATTAGAAAAACTCCGATTAATAAAGAAGACAGCGAGCGGACAGAGGTAAGAATTATTCACTTTACTTTTGGAAGTATTTTTGCATGAAGGTAGCTGACGAAGCCTTTGACTAGTATTCTTTTTATCGTTGATTTACATTTGTAATTTAAACTTCTTCATCTTTTCTTGGACAGGTGAGGAAGCAGGTTATGAATGACCATTCAACTTCTATTTTTAGAATTCCGGGCAGTCAAAGTGTCTTTCATCTTTCCTTTTCCCTAGAAAGGAAATGAAGGAATAAGAAAAACCATGTAACCCTGGAATCAATCACAAATCACCAGACAACCAGAGAGGGCGGCAGGGATTCTTAACGCGCACTTTCAATCGGAATCTTACAGGAAAACGGAAAGTGGAGTGAAGGTCTGTACTCGGTGAGCCATCAACTTTCACTTACTATTTGTATTTTTAAACAGCAATTTGTGCCTGAAGTTACAGGAATAAACCAAACACCGTCAGTTATAAATGGAGGACAAAGCAGCAGTTTCAGCACAGACTCGGAACACCCACGAATGTAATCAATGTGGAAAGAAATTCAAAACAAAAGGGGAATTCAAGAGTCAGTCTTTGGTGCATTCTGATGAGCGGCCTTTCTGGTGCACCGTCTGTCCAAAGGCTTTCAAATGGAAAGGGGCCCAGAATACCGGTCATAAACCTTTCGCATGTCCAAGATGCCAAAAAAGTTTCATCCAGAAAGTTCACCTTACGCGTCACTTTCGAAGTCACACACAGAAAGGACTCAAGGAATGTTTACATTGCAATTGCAACAACAAATTCAAAGCAAACGACGAATTGAAGATTCATCTGATCACCCACACCATGGAAAGCAAATTCATGTGCATCTTCTGCGATTACGCTGCAACATCACAACCAATTTGGAGCTTCATCTTCTTACCCACACGAAAGAGAAGCCCCACAGTTGCACAGAATGCAAAAAGTCATTTAATACAGCGGAGTGCAATCTTAATTGCCATTTGAGGATTCATGCCAAACGAGAAACAGTTCGTAAGCAACCTTTGCGACTACTCCGCAGTGAGGAAGGAGACACTTGAAGTGCACATGCGCCAACACACGAATGAACGTCCCTTCAAATGTCAACCATGTCCAATCCAAGGGCATGGCAACTCAACAAACGTTGAGTTACCACATTCGAACCCACTCGATGGAGAAACAGTTTTGATGCAGTCTGTGGGAAGGAATTCTTTCATTCGTCCAATTTGATGGAACATGATAAGATATACGAAGGAAAAAAGGAATTTAAATGTGGAGTATGCTCAATGGAATTCAGACAGAAAATGCACCCGGTATGCGCGTATCCACTCTGGTGATAAACCTTTCAGCTGCGAGTGCGACTTCTGTAACTGTATTTAGAATTAAGGATACTTTGAACTGTCACCTTTTGATTCATTTCAATGAGACAGGGTGGAAGTGTGAGAGATGTGGGGATAGGTACACGGAACAAGGTCACCTGACCAGACACCAAAAGTCAAAGCGATGCCTCAACGCTCAATCCCCGACCCCTTAAGTTTCTAATGTGCATACCACGGATTCTTTCTTACGAAAAATCGAAAAATTCTTTCTTATTATTCTTTTTTTCGAAAACGCAGAAAATCTT
>JAQIWD010000398.1:0-22244 GCA_034694825.1 Anurida granaria
AGCGTTCTGCAATGGGTCCACCACTGGCGGCCTGAGCAGCGTGGGCGTAAAAACCCCCTCCTTCATAACATACATACATACAAGTACTGAGTTGCAAAACCGTGTTGATGTTTCTATTGGGGCGGATGTACTCTGTCTTGTAGCTATTCCATTCAGAATTTGTGACCAAGTTGTCATAAATATCCTCCAACAAATCATCGTACACCTGAAAGGGAAAACAAAATTCTACGTTGAATGAAAGTTTAAAAAAAATGAATAAATTCTTTTCCATGATCTTACTCCTGTGTGCTGATTCATAAAAGTCCAGCCGGGAATCGAACCGGTGACCTACTGCCGTTAAACATTTTTGTCTGACAGGTGGAGAAATCCATGTCAAATTGTAAAATGTAAAGGTAATTTTCGTGAAACCCTGTTTTTGCTTACCAGTAATTGTAAAATGTAAAATGTCGACTTGTCACTGGGGTCCTGGCCGTAAATAGGAATAATTGATTGTGAGGCAAAGTTTCTCTAAGCCAATGGCGTTTTCCAGCAGAAAATGGTAGAAATTCTGGTTTTCAGACAATTTTTAATCCATTTTTGTTAAGGAGTCGCCCAAGACAAAAGATTTCAGGGTCAGCCCAAACTTTTGGGGCATGCATAACTCCATATAGGTTGGAAATTTTCATTTTATCTTTTGGGATAATATATACACGCATCGTGACATCTTCTGTCGCCTGATATTGAACGCCAATCGGAATTGTCGAAGAGAACTTCAAAGCCAAAAAACTAATTCACTAAAATGAATAATCTCACGAAGGAGCTTCACTGTTTTTTGTTTTTTCACTGTTTACATTTTACCTCCATTATGACAAATTCCGTGTATTGCAACCTAGACAGAAATGTGAAATAAAATTCAAAATGTGTGCTTGCATGAGTATTTCTAATAATGAAGGAAGCCGTTAGCCTAGCCTGGCTTAACCAAATCTAATCTGAATAAAAATATTAGGCCTTATTTATATATTAGATAAACTTGGTGACCAGACTAGTTTCGCAGGGTGTGCTTAGTAGCGGATCAAACGGATTGTGTAAAGCAATTATCACGGGAAGCCGCAAATTTGATGGAATTTTTATTCAGAAATGCAGGAATTCTGAATATCATGTATGTGTGCTTGGAAGTCGTTCCCAAATGCATAGCCCTTCTTGTGAATTATTGACGAAAGGTTGACCCTAAAAGATATTTGATCGTAGACCACGGGTTTTTTTAACGTAAAAATACTTATTGTTAAAAAAAAATTGATGGAGTTTAAATAAGAAAGATTCTTAAGCAAAATATTCTGGGTTTCAAACATTTTCTGAAATTTGATCTCGTATAATGGAGTTTTTAATGTAGTTTGATTTTAGAGTAAAAATTGATTATCAGCCCCATTTCTTGAGAGTGTGACTTTCTTTCTGATCAGCATCGCTGCTTCACTTTGGAAAATATGGAAATGGGACTCGCTCTCATTTTTAAATTACTGTTTATGAGCTATTTCCCCACTACAAGACCACCAGCCATAGGAAATAAATGGTTTTATCTGAAACAAAGTTTCAAAATTCTTTCGAAAGATTTTATTTTATAAATAAGATTTTTTGCGTTTTTAGTAATAATTCAAAGAAAATTATTGTAGGAAAGAATCCGTGGTATATGATCAGCTTTGCTACAATGAAATATAGTCATCAGCTCCACAGCCGGTTTTTTAATTATTTCCTGGTAGGTAATGAAATTGGGTACGACAGGTAGATTTTGAAGCGGATTAAATTAATTATGCAAACAGTCTTTGAAGACGTCGGTAGGGAAAAAACATAAGAATCCCACATCAACTTCAATTGTGCTTCGGAGTTCATTTACCAAAGTTCATTTCCAAAAGTTCATTTAGCGAAGTTCATTTACCCTTTTACATCGCGTCCGATCTTAAGTTATCATTATACCGGATTTTCCAGAATTATTTCCCTTGTCCCTGGGAAATTAAACCCCACCTTTCATACTCTGATGTTGGTTTCTTAATAAATTAACCAACTCAATTCTTTATAAAAAGCCACACCTTCTTGTTCAGCCTGACAATTCTATAAAGCTGCTTTTCCAACTACTGTTGCGTCTGTCTACTTCCTGGTATATAATTCCCGAGACGGTAATACTATATTTCCGCAGCAAGTGCAGGTTTGTATAATCGAAGCGTTCGATCACTAAAATTTCTTAGGCGCACAATTATTGTATTTAAAAATTTTCAGGTAAAGTTAATCAGGCGTAATCAATGGACGGTACGTACTCTTCGTTCAAGGAAGTAATTGAC
The DNA here is from genome assembly GCA_034694825.1 of Anurida granaria. Lineage (NCBI taxonomy): Eukaryota > Metazoa > Arthropoda > Collembola > Poduromorpha > Neanuridae > Anurida > Anurida granaria. The sequence goes on from JAQIWD010000398.1 coordinate 2,310, forward strand.
GGTGTTTGGAAACGCGTAGAAGAGAGAAAGGAAAAAGCAGTTAATGGCGGAAAGAAGATAACCACCAGCAAAGATCCTACTGAAGACAGTCCGTGGTCTTTTGGGGCACTTTGTGACTACATGGCCCAAGGTGTTTCAGAATTAAACACGAACCTTTCAAATTTAAAGGACTGGACAACTGTGGTAGAGCCTGAGACGTACTACATCCCATACGGACATGCACCACCATCTGGAAAATGGAACACGGAAGGCAATTTGGAAGCCACCAACCTCATTAACCTCATTCAAACCGGCCATCGTCAATCTCTTTTTAAAAACACAAGGGTGGATAATACCGTAACACACATCGCTAAAGATTTTTTAGCCGAAAAACTAGGGAAAATTTTTTCAACTGATGTAAGGCCATTTCGATTTGTACCATATCCTTTCAAAATTGTAAAAGGTTCTGAAATTACTCCGTTAGCAAAAAAATATGTTGAAATGGGAGTAACATCAAAGGAAGAGATACGTTCCCGAGCAATGCGGGATTACTTTTGTTCCGCATACTTGTGGCAATTTTTAAAAGGGTTTACACTAAAGAATTTATCAATAAGTGCAGCAGTAACTACTTTTGCAATTTACGCAGATTTTATGGGCGCATCGGATGGTCCAGATTATGGTGGAATTGAAACGTACGCGAACGCAATTGCCGACGGCCTTAATTTTATTTGCAACAAAAACTATGTTATTGCCACTGACCACGTTGTTTTCACGTCCAGCTTCATGCGGTATAAAATTCAAACAATCGAGCAGGTATTAGCTAGTAACATTCAATTCAATAGTTTTGAAAATAAGCCTTCCCCAACACCATTTGAATTCTTGGAAGCTAGATGGTGGGATGCATGTTTAGCGCCATGGTTCAAAATTCCAATAGTTATAGCCAATGGTACATCGGGTGTACCAGTTGATTCTGAATGGTCACCAATTGGTACCAAGAATTGTTGCGCAATTCGTAGAGCCGTTGATATGACAATCCGAGGCAACGAAATTCTAGATGTAAGTTCCGACGAAATGACTGGCGAATTATTCAACGAGGTAACTGTGGCTGCAAGATATGGTGGCTTGCCAGCCGTAATTAATTACGCCGAAGCATGTGCATCCGTAATCGATGACGTTGCAGGGTGTCCCTGTGGTGATCCAGCCCATGACTGGGCTACTGATAATTCAGCTGGTATTTCCGCTTGGGCGATATTTTGTGTGCGCTATAACGCAGTTGAATGAAATCGCGCATTTAACAGCAAACAGATTTACAACGCTTTTAGCTGAATCAAACCACGGAGCTTTCATAACAAGCAGAAATGCTGTTTTGGAGAATTATGGAATGCTCCATGACAACAACTGGGCCCCAATGTATAGGGTGATGATTGCAGAACCTTATGGTTCCGGTGATTGTGAGCATTGTGAGATATTGGGGAAATGGTTAGTAAACCGGTGTTTGTACCGTAATGACAGGGAAGGCAAAGGGGTCGCAATCAGAAACTTAGTTAAAACTCAAATTCATTTGACATCGTCTCAGAAGATGACTGGATTTTGGGAAGCATTGGTTCGAATTGCCGCAGGAGACGAAGAGAAATCGGACATTCTTGAATTATGTATTAGTTTAATCAAAATTATTTGGGAGACTCTTCGCAGCACAATTGAAAAACAGTTAGATCTTGACGAATTGAGGGCACAAGTTGTAAACATTAATGTTGCTGTAGATATGGCTCTTGCAAAAACGCACAAAATAACTAATGGTCATACTATTCGGCGTGCAATTATTGGAGCAATAAGTGCTATGGTTGATCGTACAGATGTAGCAGTGTACCAAAGGCTACTTGGTGGTATGATCATGTACTCTCAAAATCAAGTTAATAACAATTAATAAGGTGAAGACTATTATTTGTGCTAGTAAGACTAGGCTGTACAGAAGTACCGTTGAATTGTTCTTAAGCATTAAATAAAAATTTGATAAAAAATAAATTAAAATTCTTGTAAATGTCGTATTTATTTTGTTCCATTACTTTTAAGTTTTTGCTAATGCAAATCAACATCCAACTTTCATTTAAAATGTCATTTTGATTGGTCCTGGAAAACATTTACTCGCTGATTGGATCTGTAGTCCTGCTGCGTCACGGAATCAGGTCACTTTTGACACTTCAGTTTAGCCGACAAGACATCTGCAAGTGGGTAATAAAAATTCCAGGTTCAGTTTTTTTTAATTTTTTGTTCCTTTATCGTACACTTGCCCGTACATTTTGCCCGGCGAATTCAAGAATTTCCTTAACACAAATTACCACCATAACCAGGCAACCAGCTACGGTTAAATATTACGAAATGTTTCAAAGAACATTAATGAAGTTAAAACTGCCTGCGTGTTTAGAGGCGCTTAACCAAAGTTTCTCTGCCCATCTGTGCAAATTTGATCAATTTGATACTAAAATTTGTAAATGGTTGATGAGCTAAAGTAGATCGGATTGCTTAGGTTCTAATAGGATTTCACATTAACCCCCCAAAGTGACTAAAATATTTTTTAGTTTTGTAAACAGACAAATATAGCTGATGGTTCTACAATCTGATTACATGAAAATTCTCTTGTGTAGAGAGGTAAACGCGTCAGGTTGATTTATGTAATGGAATGGTAAAGGTATTAGTGTGGGGTCCTTTTTTTTTATTTTCAATTGCAACCTGCCAATCTATTCAAATAAAAGTTTTGCTCTACTCTGGCATTGCTAATCCATTCTTTAAAATAGTGGGTTTAATGGCCGCAATGAATTCGCTATACCGCTAGAAATGCGTCATTTAAAAATTTTTTTCAGGGGAATATCATACTTTTAGATTGCTTAACTCAAATGACAATTTCCTGGCTAGAGAAAAATTAACTTAATAGGATATGCGCTTCAGCGTAAGCGGAATGGAAAAAGACAATTATTTTTTAATTCAGCCTCACGTACGTTCGAGTAAAAATTTGCTAAACAACATTTCTTGCCTCTTTATTCTGATACCACTTAAAGACTATGCTAAAATTTTTCCCAACGCTTGTTCACTCATCTTTTAAGGGTTACAGGATAAACTAAAATACTTATAAAATCCCTAAAATTTCATTATGCAGCATTTTAACATCATAGTCCTTGACCCCTTCTACTACACTGCACCCGCAAAAGCGGGATTTTTCAATCCCAACGATTGCAGCTCATTCCAAGCAAACAATCAAGATGAAAATCGAGGAAAGTGCCTTGATGGAACTATGGGAATTCGATGCTCCAGCTATGGCAAGTGTGGCTTTTAGGGATATTTGGGCTATGCTGCAATTGCAATAAACCTCGTCGATTGGCCAAAGTGAGTTACAGGTCAAATGTTCCTGAAGTTGAATCACCACAAATAATTTAACATTTAATCAAAATTTACGTTTCAGTGTGGACAAGCCTGCATCGCAGATTTTGGTGAATTTTTAATTTTGATTTTGATTGTTTTTTATTTAACGCCAAAAAAACTTACATGTTCAAAGTCTTATAAACTTATAGTACCCACGTGTTCGTTGCTTTACTCTATAAATACTTAAGATCTTACTTAACAAATTTAATTAGCCTTTCAAGCAATTGTTTTTTCAGATGCATTTGAATTTATTGTAGCTAATTATTTCAGTTACGTTCCATCAGAGGGAGTTCCATAGTTGGATCGACTTATAATTAAAATTAGCAAACTCATATTTCCCCTTAAAACTTATAATTAAAACTTGGCTGATTTTGATTATCCCTGGAGGTAGGATAAATTTTCCATTTGGGTTTTTCTAGTTTATGCCTCGTAAGTGGAATTTTGCTGTTTTGACCAAAATTGTGTAACACAAAATGTGAAAAATCATGTCCCAAGTGCGTGATGTCTAGATTCCTACTCTGAAAACAATTCTGAAAACAATTTTGAAAAACTTCAAACAACTGAACACAAAGTTTTGAATTGTTGAAAAATTTAGAGTTACATTTATATTCATTTTTTAAATGGAATTCTGTCGTGAATGATGAACTCATGTGAAGCTGAAGGAGTATGAACGATCTCCGTGCCTTGAGACTTGGTTTGGGAACTTTCGGATTAGTTGTCACGCGGAAGTGTTGAAATATCCTAAAGAAACAATAATTTTTTTTAAATTGTGGTACAGGGTATCTATGGCATTTCTTACATTTCAAACCACCGGACGGCAAACTCCATGTTACGGTTTTTGAGTTCAGAAACTTAAATATTTAAATTAAAAATTTTTTATTTTGCTTTTGCTAACCGAGGCTCATCGACTTAGAACTTTTGTTTTGCCACATGGGTGTGGTTGCACATGAACAACAAAAAAAATTAACAAAGTTTTCATTGTGTAGTTTTCAAATAAGCTTTTTTCCTTAAAAAAGTTAGTTATATTTTGCCGTAAAGTTGTTTGGATTGTAGAGTAGTAGCATAAATATTTGGCACCTTGTGCTCCTACAAACAATATGGTCCATGCAACAGTTTAGCCATTGGATGTTCGTTTCTCGTGAAAAAGAGGAAAAGTGGGTCCTTGGCTAATTTTTCACCTACACAATTATATATAAATAATTGGAATACAACAAGCATTGTTACGCAATTTTGACGTCATTTTGTTTACCTGGACAAACACGTTTACCGCATCCGAAGGGAATGAAAGCTTCATGCGTTTTGTTTGCCGTTCCATCGGGAAGAAGAAATCGTTCTGGCCGAAAATGTTTCAGAGTCGCCCCAAATTTTTTCGTCGTGGAAATTCGCGTACAAATTGGGAACCGTGTCATTCGGGACGTCGTAACCCGCAACGTCTTCGATGGCGCTGCGAATTACCGACGGCAAAAAACTGCATTGTTTCCCATAACTTTCATGATCACGCAATCAGTGTACGGCATTTTCTGTCGATCGATCAATCCCTGTTGACGCGAAAGTACTACGACACTTTGAATCCCTTCGGACAACTTTCCCTGAATTTCAGAGAAAAGGGCCATGCAGAACATTATCCAAGTCAATGTTGTATGAATGGAGCGATTGGGGTTTAATTTCCCAGGGACAAGGGAAATACTACTGGAAAAACAGGTAATGATAACTTAAGAACGGACGCGATGTAAAAGGGTAAATGAACTTCGTTAAATGAACTTTGGTAAATGAACTCCAGAGTACAATTGCCGTGAGATTCTTACGTTTTTTTTCCACCGACGTCTTGTTTGCATATTTAATTTAATCCTCTTCAAAATCTATCTGTCGTACCCAATTTAATTACCTACCAAGAAATATTTGTAAAAAACCAGCTCTGTAGCTGATATTTCGTTCTAGGAAAGCTGATCCAATAAATTTTAGCGTCAAGCAATGGTCAAGAATTCACAAGGGCCATGGATTTGGAGGCGTTTCCCAAATCCCAAACACACTTAATTGATGTTCAAAATTTCTGCATTTCTGAATAAAAACTCCATCGCTGGAAACTTTATTCAGAAATGCGGGAAATCTGAATATCCAGTAGTTGTGTGGGAATGCTTACCAAATTCATGGCTTGTGTGAATTCTTGACCATAGGTTGACGCTAAAAGTTATTTGATCAGCTTTGCTACAATGAAATATAGCTATCAGCTACACAGCCGGGTTTTTAATTATTTCTTCGTGCGTAATGAAATTGGGTACGACAAGTAAATTTTGAAGCGGAAGAGGATAAAATTAATTATGCAACCCAGACGTCGATGGAAAAAAACAAGAATCTCACGGGAACTTCAATTTTTCTTAGGAGCTTCATTAACCAAAGTTCATTTACCGAAGTTCATTTACCAAAGTTTATTTACCAAATTTCATTTACCGAAGTTCATTTACCCTTTTACATGGCGTCGGTTCTTAAGTTATCATTTACCGGTTTTTCGAGAATAATTTCCTTTGTCCCTGGAATTCTATATAAAAAGCCACTTCTTGTTTCGAACTACACACAACAAGACAGCCTCATCACACTTCTATAAAATTGCTTTTGCAACTACTGTTGCGTCTGTGTCTAATTCCCGAGACGGGAGTTTTATATTTTCGAAGCAAATGCAGGTTTGTATATTCGAAGCGTTCAACCACTAAAACATTTTCAGCGTTGCTGTTCAATACCCAATTACTGTATTTAAAAATTTTCAGGTTAAATGAAACAGCAGTGACTAATGGACGGTTCGTTCACTTCGTAATTAAAGGACGTTGGTTCCCATTCTGACAAAAGACATCAGGGGTCCTACAGACTTTTGTGAATTAATTTTTCCTTCAGTACTTAATAAAACTTGGAAAAATAAAGATTATTAAATAAGTTGAAGATTCTTATTCGCCATGGAAAATTTATCCGATTCCATAACCGACTTTAGAGCTTATTGGCCTAAACTTCTGAATACAATTCAAAATGAACTCTGTTTCTTCAATCTAAAAAAACCAACTGAATGGTTAACGAAAGTTTTGGAAGAAAATGTTCCGAATGGAAAACAATTTAGGTAAAATGTGTTGAAAATTTTTTATTTGTAAGCATAAATTTAAAAGAGTGAATGTCTAAGAGTAAAAGTTGCTCTCCATTGCATAAAATTTTTATGCATGGCCAGAGCCTTAGTTTTTCTAGATTTTTATCAAAAACTGAATCCGGCTCCGGGGAAAGGCGTGCAACAAACTGAATTGGCTTATGTCGTTGCTTGGTGTATTGAAATTGTAAGTTATTCATTTGAAAATATATAATTTAAAAACCAGATCAAAATCCATTATAGATGCAAGCAGCGTACTTGATGGCTGATGACATTATGGACGGTTCCAGTACACGTCGTGGCCGTCCATGTTGGTATACGTTAGAACGAGTTGGAATTACTGCCATTAACGATGCTCTGCTCTTGGAAAACCTAGTTTATCAATTGCTCAGTTTGTACTTTAAACATTGGCCTGGAAAGTTACTGGAACTTATTCAATCTTTTCAAAAGTCCTCATTCATTACTATCATGGGACAAGGATTGGATACCCAGTTTGAAATGGCTTCATTCCTCGATGTAGAACAGTAAGGTTAATATATCTTTGCAGCGATCTTTGTCTAATAAGAATTTTTTTATTTTTTTTTATGTTTCTAGTTTCACTGAAAACAATTATCGGAGTATTGTACAGAGTAAAACTAGTTACTACACTTTTTTCCAACCGATCCATGCTGCTATTGTGCTAGTAAGATTTTGAATTTATTTCCATTCACATTTTTCGCTTACAGGTTGTTTCGGCACATTAAATACATTTTATAATTTCATTTAAATAGGCACACGACTCAACACTAGCGGGAACTTTCAACTTTAGCTCAATTGAAAAACTATGTTTCCAAATCGGTTACTTGTTCCAAGTCCAAGACGACTTCATTGACTGTTTTGTGGATCCGAGCATTAGCCAGAAAATTGGAACAGATATTCAAAAAGGGAAATGTACCTGGTTTGCCGTGCAATGTGTTCAAAAGTTGGATTCTGAAGAAATTAAGACGTTTAAGGTATACAAAACAAACAATTTAAACCGAGTGTGAACAAAGACATGAAGAACGCGTTGAAATGGACAAACCAACGAAACAGACGACATCATCAAAATTGATTTGAAAATTGTTATGTTTCACCTTTTACGTAAAAACCCTTGACCCTACGACATAGGAATTCCGCACACGGACAAACAGATCAACGGATAAGCGGTTGGACGTACACGACATTTAGATAATTTCTACCTTTTTTGTAGAAAGTAAAAGTCAAACACAAAACTCAATCTAACCAGTTCACTTTGGCAAAACCTTTTTTATCTGTTTTTTTTACATTAAAATTGGTAAATTCCATAGTGACCAACTCATGGATAACTTCCTGTCTATAATAAACTTAAATTTCAAATTAGTCCTGATTGTAAATTTAAATTCACTTGTTTTAATATTTTTAGAATGCGTATGGAAAGGATGACCAGGTCTCTGTGGAAAAAATCAAATCACTTTATGATCGACTTCGTCTGCCCGAACAGTATACAAAGCTTGAGCACACTTGTTACGAAAACATTTTGAATTCAATTCAAAATTTGGACAACGGCATCCCAGCGGAACCTCTGATCAAAATCGTAAATAGTATTTTGAAAAGAATGAAGTAAACTACAAAACTAAAAACCTAGTTTTAATTTAATTTTATTGATTTTAAAATTTTAAGACACAAATAAAAGGTTTCGGGTAAATTCTGTAAAGCTAAGAACACTAGAATTATTGATTCGCAGATTAATCGGTATAGTTTATAAATTACAATGTGACTGTGTTCCTTGCATTCCTGTTGCCGCGTGTTTCACAAATAGGCTTTAACAGCTGGCATTTGAGTCATTTGTTCTTTGTTTTGTTTCCATCATTATTAAGTAGCGGAGCTACTTTATGTTTTCGACTCCGTATGTCCGAGCGTTCTCCGTCTCTACCCATAAACATAGCATTACGTCCGAGCGTTCTCCGTCTGTTCCCAAAAGGCTAGCCTGTACTTCAGTCTGGCCTCCATAACTCAGGAAATACTGTACCGATTTCAAATCTGTTTGCAGATATCGATGTGGAGCTTGCACAAAGGTGTTAACGCCGTATTCAGTTTGACCGAAAGTGACCTCCTTCGGGGAGTCACCTCTTGGGGTCAGGGTTTGATGACCGACAAAGTGAAAAATGACCTCTACAAAAGTTGTCCGTTTCATCGAAGGCTTCAACTTTTGGCATGGAGACGTAGACCTCAGCACTGTCTTTCCATCCCCCTCTTCTGATATTGTCAGTCAAATCTTCTCAAACGTGTTCCGCGAAAATGGAGTTTCCGCGTGGTGGCGAAGTCGTCGCAAAGTGCGGAGAGAGGGAAAAACTTGCTGTACTTTTTCTCTCGTGCTGTTCTGAACTTTTTCAGGATAATTTGAATAGTTAGACAGGTGCTCTCGCGAGCTTTTCGATTACCCATCACATTCTGAACAACCTCCTTTTTAAAAAAATGAATAATGTTAAGCGGTTCTAAAGCTATGTTGTTTTAAAGTCACATTACGGGGCATGGGCGGAGGGAGTTTCAACGACATTCTCTTTCCCTACGGTGATTTTTGTTTAACCACTTTTTTGTGTGGAAGAGGTCTGGAGTTGACTGACAATATCAGAAGAAGGGGGGATCGAAAGACAGTGACCTCAGTCACTTCCCTTCGGGTCAAAACGCGAGAAATCCGAATTCGGGGTGAAAAAACTTTTGTCCTAACTTTTCATGCAATGCAAAGTTATGGTGTTCCCGAAGTCATCTGTGACCCCTAACACCCCGAAAAATCCGAATTCGGTTTATTTCCAAAAACCACTGGATGACATCGGGAATGACAAATAAGAGTCTCCGGGTCACATTCATATCCCGCAAATTACCAAATCCATACAAACCAAATTGGGGTTTTTTTCAAAAACCATCGGACGACATCGGGATGACAAATAAAAGTCCCTGTGTCACATTCATATCCCGCAAATTACCCAAATTCATAAAAACCAAATTGGGGTGAAACCAAATTTCGGTGTTCTCCAAAAATCACCGGATGACATCGGATATGAGAAATAAGAGTCCCCGGGTCATCTCCAAAACTCCCAAAGACAAAATTCGAAAAAACTGAATTCGGGGTTTTCTCCAAAAACCACCGGATGACATCGGGGATGACAAATGAGAGTCCCCGTGTCATATCGGAGTCTCCCACCTATATTTCTCCGCTACTTGGGTATACCACACAACCTTAGTCCGTTTTATTAACAAGCGATATTGAAATTAAGGTATATACCTAAGTCCTAAGAATACCTGCTTGCAATTCCTATTTAATCCGTGTTTTAATTTTTTTACGTAGTTGGTTGTTGCACCTGCAAAGGCTTCAGCGAACGGGCATTTGCATAAGTTTGTTCCGTATTTTGAAGTATTTCGTAATTTAAATTTTTTTAAGAAATTTTTTTTTTCCGAACTCTTTGACGTAGGTAAGCAGCCCCTTGTCAAGGGGAATCTCCTGTCCCCAATCCATTTTTGGTAAGCTCTGGTAACTCGTAAACTGTCACTACATAGGTGCTGCAGCCGGTGAGAAGACAGGGGAGGGCGTACCTTAGCTGCTCCAGCGGAACTGCAACGACCCAGCGTGATCCTGGTTGCCCGAAGGTGGTAATGGGGTCCGGTTTCTTTCTTTGGCAATTCCGTCTAACATGTATGGGAAAACCCAGTGGGAGAACCATACACAAAGAGAGTGCCAGGGCGGGGTATCGAAACCCCGACGGGAGAGTGTAGAGCAGATGCTCTACAACGACACCCTAGGCCCTCGGCATTTAAGAAATTATTAAAAACGATATATTGTTAGATGTATATAGATTTTATTTTATTTTTAATGCAATTTAAAATCATGAAATTCATTATTTACGACATGCAATTTTTTACGGTCGAGAAATTCATTTACTGGATAGTTATGAACGTTGTTTGCAAGTTTGAATTTTTGTCGAATTTTGTCAAACTTTATCGGGATGGAAGGTTTAAACGAATGACATCAAGATATTTAGAATTCAGTTAGATCAGTCGGATCCCGTTGTAGTGAATGAATGACGTTGAAAAATTCGATAGAGATTTGATACGCAGGGAGTTTTGACCTGTGCGTCAAAGGTGGTTCAAAGGCTCTCTGTGACACTGAAACCTTAAGAGGCACTTCTAGATAATTAATTGAGACGCACTAATAAAATTAATGCAAATAAAATTAAGCACTGCTAATTTGATAATGTTGAACAGTTTTAGGAAGGTACTACAAAATAATTTGACAACGTCAATTCAGCTACTGCGTATGCGAGTTTTTCCAAAACAAAATCGACCAATTTTGGAACAAAACCTGAAAATCCAGACTTTTTTTTTAATTCAAATGATAAAACTCGTCAATAGAAACAGCTGGTACATCTCCAGAATTTGTGGATTTTGACACACGATTTTGCAACCAAGTGTCAAAGTTCAGCGTAATGGAAATTTCCATAAGGAGAGAAGTGATTGGGGGTATTTTGGTTACTACAGAGGGTAGAGAAAAATGTTAGGACTTTTTAAACCTCACTTTGGAGATTCCGCAATCTTCCATCAATCAAGCTTCGGCTCCAATCGGGCGCAAATGAATGAAGTGTTTATTTGACAATTGGCTTTCGCCCTCCATCAAGAAAATTTGAGCGCACGCGAATCGGGCGCAAATGTTAACCGATCTTTTTATATTTATACTAACTTATGCAAAGAGTGGCAGGCAGGGTCAAATATAATGCGTGTTTTTTCTGGACCACCTTAACCATAGTGCAACCACATATTCGAAGTATTCTCGCATGATACCATTTCCCCACGACAGAATATTTTGTTGCCCAATAGAGCCACACGATTGGGCAGACTTTGGTTGGATTATTTAATCTGGAAAGTGTGTCATGGAAACCAGAACAAGCAGTAACCGAACTGTGTAAAAGATGAACACTTTCGTATCACATCAGTGACTAATGCGGCTCATATGTTCAGGTCAAAACATCCAAATTAGGGGATTGCAGTGTTAAATTTGGAATTAACGGAAACAAATCAGAAAACACCATTATTTTAAATTTTGAAATTGAACCAGGGTAACTCACTGAAGTAAGTTAACTCACGGAAGTCTTTTACGGAATTCCCTGGCTTCGCAATTTTTAAAATAGGTTATGTTTTTTCAAAATTTTTAAAGGTTTTGGATTTCGACTCCGATCCAGATGACACGATGCGTAGTGTTCAATACGCCTTCACTCAAGGCGGCGTTCAGATATTACGTTATCTTTGGCATGGGTGGATCCCCGTAGCACCGGAACACCATGGATCACGCATTGGTTAGGATGAGCTTCCACTCCCAGGAAAACGTCTATATTTTGAGGAGCTCAACTCTTTAGGATACTGTCACGGGTGTGTGAATTGATTTCATTCAAACCCAGTTCTTACATTTAAGTAGAACTATGCGTCACGTTTGTTGGAGAAAAAGAAAAAAATTCAAACCGTGGATGACAACGAACCTCTGTCGTTCCGTTGTGTAAATTTCACCATTACCCACTTTCCCTTTCAAAAATTGTGTCGAGTTAATCTTTCAACTGAAAGAATTCCCTATTCTGCAAAATTAGATCCGATTCTCGGTTTTTAACAATGTGTATTAGCACAATTTATGGATTAAGAAATTATCCATAAATTGTGGTATTAGGCTTTTCAAACAAAAGATTGCAGCTTCCTTTCTCCAATTAAAGGAAATTAGGAAGAAAAATATGCCAACTCCCATTTTATGTTAGTATTGAATTTATTTGACTGTTTATCATGATTCTGGTAGACACTGCACTTAAATTGAGTAAATTAAAAGAAGGATCTCTTTTCAGAGATTTTATCATTATAATTAAATTTAAAAATTAAAGTTATGAAATAAAAAGTGAAGTTATAAATTAAAAATGTTATGTTGTCTCGTTCCAGCACGGTCTTTCCCAAATAAATGTTTCCATCAACTACCATATCCACTTCATAGTTCCGAATTTAATCCTTGGTAGCACCTAGAAACCAAATTAATAACCAAATAAAGTTATGACCGCAAATTTCGAATACATTTACGCACTTCCTGTTCGTGTTACGTTCCCTAACATAATCAAAGTGGTTTCAGAGTAAAATTTTCAAGTTTTTTCAACTGAGCATATGGGCCACCATTGCGGGTTTTGAAAACCTCAGAGGGTGACAGGGTCATGCCACTCTGTGCCACTGGCTAAAATTTTACTATTTGTGGATCACTATGATTTTGATGTATTTTTGTTACTGTACATTAAATAAATTGTTCTCATCACGAAACCACCTTTTTTTGTCAAAAATGATAAATGGAATTTTGGGAATTTTTTGAAAATTTTTTCCTAGACTCTAATGAAAATCGGTCTCTAGATCTGGAAGAATTTTTTGTGAAAAATAATGTTTAGCCTACTGGGATCATGTTTTGATTTTCGGAAAAACTTAACTTTGAGGGGAAATTTTAACAATTTTTCTGTTTATAGGGTTTATATTCAACATTTGTCCACAATAAAATCTGCAGAATGTACTTGGGATTCCTCCATCATAGGTTAGGTTCTAAAAAATTCATTGTTGATACAAAGAAACTTGGTTCGGAGCAAAAAAAAAGAAAAAAGAACCTAATTTCTAAAAAAATCATGTTTCAGTTTTGGGATATATTATTGCATCTTCGTGTTCAGTATACTCAAATTAACTCCTTCCTTTTATTTAATTTTCAAATTCAAAATGGAACTTGTAAGTTCTTATTCAAACGATAATAACAGTTGATGTAAAAAACAGTTTCTGCATTAATACCGAACTACTTCCAGCGAAAGTGGATATTCTTAGCGAGCCGGATGCCATTCTCAAGAGAGTCGAAGAAATTGTAAATAAACCGTTGCAAACGCACGTACAAAAGCGCGTGCGTGGTTCGAACGACTGACAGACGGACAGAGTCAAGAAATAAAACATTTTTGGTTTTTTAAACTTTGACCTGACCTGGCGGGTCACAGAACGATCAAAAGCCATGATGTCCTATACATAAATCTGATATCTCATCGAGACGAGCAACTTGGGTAGGGGACATTTTTTTTGGTATGGAAGTAAAAAATTTGCCTGAACTTGACCCTTGAACTTGACCTTGAAATTTGACCAAGAAGGAGTTGGCCAACCGGCTCCATCCTCGAACTTGATCTCCTAAAAGACATCTTGAAGTCACTTCCAAGAACAGAATTGAAAAAAGTCAACCTGTCCAAGAGTTATGGAAGAGACGGACGGACGGACAGCTCGTTCCCATGAAGCACCGCTAATTCGCGCTACTTAATAATTCAAGGTTGTTTTTGGTTTGGGTGACTATTAGAAAGCTTGTTGGACATTTTCGACTGTTTGTCCTGAGTCTGTTTCTGCTCCGTTAGAAGAACTTGGATTTGATTTTCCAATGCTCCGAGAGATTTGATATTTTGAATTTTGCGGTGTGGGATAAGTTGTGCGGAGGTTGATGGATTTGTTTCTATCCCATATTTAATATTTGTAAAAAGGTTGACTCATGCAATTTTTCCTAGGGTTAACGGGCAGTCAGTCAATTAAATGATTAATTGACTTTTACAATTTCCAATTTGCTAGAAGACAACGGGTTCACGACATTATCCAATTCTTCCATTGCTTTTGCGCTGTCGACATTTTAAGATCTCGGCCCACCCCATTTCCTCAAATTGCAAATTTATGTCGAGTAGATATTATTCACAAAGGAAAATGCCGTCAAGGCAAAATAGGAATAAGTGGTATTTTCTTATGGTTTCTCAATTAGAAAGTAAGCAAGAAACGGCGTAGCGGAATTCAAGCATCACCGGGAAGAGTAGTAAGGCCCAGTTATGTTTAAATCGAGCTACAGTGTCGGCATTCATGTAATTTTGGACAAACACCCATGAGATCCAGTTCAAACTTCCAGATTCGTAACCCAACATTTTAACAATTTGCATATATGGAATCCGTCGCCCTCGCCACATAACTGGATTTGTAAGCTGATATGTCCCACAGGCCAAAGCACCCAAGTTCCAACCGTTGCTTGAGAAAACTGTTGAAACTGTCGGTGCGTCCGTTTGGCACAAATGGTATTGTGCTAACTTTCATCAGAAAATACGTCAAATATCGATCCTCTTCAAAGGCAATGAAACTTAAATGAGCTCATTTCCGCTTCGTCCTTGGCCTCACAAAAATATTTCTTGTCAACAATCGCCAGGGAGGACATTTTGACGAAGGCCATCGCCCAGGGCATGCACTTATTCACGGAGCCAAGACAAGCCTTGGCAGTGCTATTACGATTGAGGACTCCTTGACTCCTAACTCTATGAATCCCCAATGTTACAGGACTCTGACTGGACAATAACACAAGCCACAAAAGGCTCAACAATGCGAAATAACTGGCAAACGCAAAGACTAACTAAGTCAGATGCAATAGCAAATGTCAAATTTATTATTTCATAACAATAGACTCAGATCTTAATCTGAGATCTAGACAAAGATTAGACTGACCAACAGGACCAATTACTCGGACCAACCGACTGGGTAGCTGGGTAAAGCTTACAGGAACAGCGTCCCCTTTTATAGGAACAGGCGGACAATTGAACTAAGCTAAAATTAACATCTAGACGACAAACAGGTGCACACGTGGAGATTGCGTAACTTTTGCAAAAGTTAATTCTGGCCGAGCGAAGCGAGGTTAATATTTTTTGTCCGCGGGAATTTTCCGTATGGGCATACATATATGGGAATTTTCCGTCACATCTGGGAGTATATAGAAATATTTGCCGTTTTATAAGGGAGTACATAGGAATATTTTCCTTCCCATGTGGAAATAAATGGGAATATTTTCCGGCCCATTTGGGAGCATATAGAAAATTTGCTGAAATTCTTATTTAGAAATGCAGGAATTCTGAACATCACGTGTGTTTGGAAGTCGCATCCAAGTTCATGGCCCTCGTGAATTCGTGACCATTAGTTGACGCTAAAAGTTATTTGATCAGCTTTACTAGAATGAAATATAGCCATCAGCTACACAGCCGGCTTTTTAATTATTTCTTGGTAGGTTAATGAAATTGGGCACGCCAGGTAGATTTTGAAGCGGATAAAATTAATTATGCAAACAGTCTTTCAAGTCGTCGGTGGGAAAAAAAACTTAAAAATCTCACGACAACTTCAATTGTGCTCCGGAGTTCATTTACCAAAGTTCATTTACCGAAGTTCATTTACCCTTTTACATCGCGTCCGTTCTTAAGTTATCATTACCGGTTTTTCCAGAATTATTTCCCTTGTCCCTGGGATATTAAACCCCAATCGCTTCATTCATACTCCGATGTTGGTTTCTTAATGAGTTTTAACCAACTCAATTCTATATAAAAAGCCACAACTTCTTGTTTCTAACTAAACACAACATAATAGCCTGACCACACTTCTACAAAATTGCTTTTGTAACTACGGTTGCGTCTGTGTCTACTTACTGGTCTAATTACCGAGACCCCGCAATTCTATTTTTGACTTTTCACTGAACACTTTTTTGAAATGTCGGTGGTATTAGTTTTGATTGGAGGAATTTCAATCCTGATGGCGATTCTGCTGCATCTGGTTGCAAAAAATGAGCGCCCGAAAGGATTCCCACCGGGTAAGAGTCAAATTCCCAAATACTTCATACTTTTTTGTTAGGAGAAAAAAAAAAAAAATTTCATTTGCTTTTATTTTGCAATTAAATTTCTCTAGGTCCCACCCCTCTGCCAATTTTGGGAAATTTGCATCAAATTGGCCTAGAACCACACAAAAATTTTGTGAAATTGGGGGAGAAGTACGGCAGAATTTTTTCTGTAGATTTTGGCTCTTTTCGTTCTTTGGTCATCAATGACGTCAAACTTCTCCAACAATGTCTCAACAATTCCGCTTTCGCGGGAAGACCCAAATTTCAAATTCTCTTGGACAGAACCGGCCCGGGTGCAAAATATATTCGCGGATTTGGCGGCGAGGGACGACACTGGATGGAGCAGCGACGATTTGCGTTAAAAAATTTGCGAAATTTTGGATTTGGAAAAGCTTCGATGGAGGGAATCATTCAAGAGGAGATTACAGAATTTATGGAAGGACTCCTCCCACTTGTGGGAAGACCCATAAAAACCGAACAGTTATTTAACGCAGGTAATTTTTTGGAAATTTGCGCAATCCTGAACAGTTTTCAATTTGTCGATTCAGAAAATGTGCAAGTCGTTTGAAATTTTTTTTGAAAAGAGTTGCTTGTAAATTTTTTTTTCAGCCGTACTGAATTCACTTTGGCGAATTTGCACGGGAACTCACATGAAGCAAAACGATGAAAGATTCCAAAAACTCCTGGCAGGATTGGCAGAGTAATCAAAAAATTGAAACCATAAATATATTTTGTACAGGTTTTCCATTTTTTATTTAATTAATTAATTTAATTTTTTTTAAATATACATACAGATTGGTTTCTGCTTTAACGCCACTGGCCCTTTTCTTTCCGATTCTCATAAAAGTGTTTCCTGGTCTTACGGGCTACACGAAAGTGATTGCTGCAGAGCGCGATTTGGAGAAATTCATCAAAAAAGAATACGACTGTCACAAAGCAATGTTAATTCCAGGAGAACCGCGTGACCTGTTGGACACCATGGTAGAAGAAATCGCGGCTACAACTGACACAAATTCCTCATTTTACAAGGAAGAAGGAGGTAAGGTCAACTTTTGCTCAAAGGTCCCCTTTTACATTTATAACCTCAAATAACATTTTTTTTTAGAGGCAAGTGTTATTGCGACGCTCAAAGATTTGTTCGGAGCAGGATCTGAAAGTGTAAGTTTTCCCTCCAATTTAGTCAACTTATAGTTTTTGAAATTACCGGCCTTGACCTTTGACCTGTGTCATTTACAGACGAGTACAACTTTAACCTGGCTTATGCTCTGCATGGCCCTTTTCCCTGAAATTCAGGAAAAGTTGTCCGAAGAGATTCTAAGTGTCGTAGGCCCTTCTCGTCACCCGGAATTGGTCGATCGACAGAAAATGCCGTACACGGATTGCGTGATCATGGAAGTTATGCGAAACAATGCAGTTTTTCCGCTGTCGGTGATTCGCAGCGCCATCGAAGACGTTAATGTTGGGGGTTACAACATTCCGAAAGACACGGTTCTCACACCCAATTTGTACGCGATTTTCCACGACGCAAAAATTTGGGGCGACCCTGAAAATTTTCGGCCTGAACGTTTTCTTCTTCCCGATGGAACGGCAAACAAAACGCATGAAGCTTTCATTCCCTTCGGATACGGAAAACGTGTGTGTCCAGGTAAAACAAAATGACGTAAAAAGTGCGTAACAAAGCTTCTTGTATTCGAATTATTTATTTATAATTGTGTAGGTGAAGCATTAGCCAAGGACTCACTATTCCTCTTTTTCACGAGGTACAAACATTTAATGGCTGAACTGTTGCATGTACCCTGTGCCACCCTGCACCACAATTGAAAAAAAATTATTGTTTCTTTAGGATATTTCAACACTTCCGCGTGACAACTAATCCGAAAGGTCCCAAACCAAGTCTGAAGGCACGGAGATCATTCATACTATCTCCAGCTCCACATGAGCTCATCCTTTACGATAGAATTTCATTTAAAAATGAATAGTGTAACTCCTGTAACTCAAAATTTTTCAAAATTTCAAAACTTTGTGTTCAGTTTTCTGAAAATTTTCAGAAAACTGAAAATCAAAAGACGAATTACGATTTAATAATACTAGAATAGTATTAATATGTTGTTGCTAAATATGTATAAAAAATGTTACTTTTAGCTTTTTTGTGAAATTCCACTACGCGGGAAACTATTTACTAAATACGCACAATAAATGCATAAATTTTAGTGTTTTCACTCGAATAACAAGTAGAAAAGAATAATTTCTATTCATTTTCGTTTGCATTTGCTACAAAAAAGACGTAAAAAAATAAAAATCAGGTCACAACAGGTACAACCTATTTAACAGAAAAGCGATTTTTACGACGTCGAAATCTACGTTGCGTTAATGATTGACAATTAATTAATCTTGATTGGTAATTTTAATGTTTTAGTATCAAGTTTGTCCTCAGCGCTACCAACAAACGACAAACTGACGTTGGAGTTTATATCCAAAAGTTAATTGGGCGATAACTATAATTACGATTAAGTAATTGTGATTGGCAATTCTAATATTTTAGGATCAAGTTGTTTAGACGCCACAATGAAGCGACAAACGAACGTTAAAGTTAAAATTCAAAAGTTAATTTGGCATTAATTATATTCACAATTAACTAATTGCGATTGTTAATTTTAACTTTGACTAACTAACTAACGCTCAGCTACACACACAAGCCACAAATGAACGTTCAAGTCATTATTCAAATGTTAATTTGGCGTAAATTATTAACCCAATTAACTGGTTGTTTTAATTGACATGATAGCATTTTACTTCAAGGCGACTCCAAAAAAACAAAACTAATGTAAAAGTTAACTTGCGCAGTAAGTTGTGACACCCGTGTCACAATATCCTTACAATACCCTATTTTTGTTACACGGGTTTCACAAAAATAGGGTATGACATGCCTGGAAGCGGTTGGGTTTTGCAAACGGACTTTAATTAGGATTTTCGGTACATTTCCTGAATATTAGGCATTCATAAAACTTATTGCAAATTTATACTGAAAACAATAAGGGCCTTCTCAACTGAATAGCAGCTAAAATAAAATTTAACAGTACAAGCAAAACACAAAGAATTAATCGAAAGCACTTGCAGATTTCTCAAAAGTTATACTGTACTAACTAGTTAGTTTGGACGCAACTTTTCTTTAGCAATTTGATTATTTGTAATTTGCAGTGAATTGTTCTATGAATGTGTGAATCGTTGTGATTAACAATGGTTAGATTAGGAGTGGAAGCGATCGAAGTACGAGTACCTAAATGAAGTTCTCAAGTGAGGACGAATCCAGTCGGTTACCGTAGACGCCTTCATCATCGGAAGCCTCGGAGCCTGGGACCCAGACAAGAAGGAGGTCCTGAAGCTGTTTACCTCCAAATTTGACAGGAGGTTGATCAAGAGACGGTGCGTTTCCAACTGCATCAAATGGTCCATGGACATTTTTCTAGAGCATGATGCATGGGGGTGGAGCATGATGATGTAGGCAGCTTTAAGGTAGGGTGGGTGGAAGCTAAAAATGGGCTTAGTCTAATAGAACATTTACACGACATCTAAAGTCGTTTATTAACTACGGACCCTAGGGTTTGGAGTTTATGGGATTGCCGTGTCTGTCTGTAACATCCTAATTTGACCGAAATCATTACATCCTTGTGACTGAACCGCATTTTGAACGTCGATGTAAATTGCAGGAAAG
>JAQIWD010000399.1:0-22236 GCA_034694825.1 Anurida granaria
GAAAATGTCCGAAAAGTCAGGGGACTTTCCGCTGCAGAAATTTTCAGTCGCCTTCTGCAGCTCCCTTTTTGGTCGGGGCACTGCACGCGTCTTTAGCGATTGCGTTCAATTTTTTACCCCGATTTCCTGAGAATTCAATGCACATTATAATCCTGAACTTGAATTGATTCCAGAAACCCCGTTGTCAATGGCCGCCGTAATGAAGAAACCTTCAAAATTACTCATTGCACTGGTGAATGGAGGCGCTCTTCTGGATTACCGATCAAAGGATGGAAGCACGGCGATGCACCGCGCCGTAGAAGCAAAGAGCCTGGAAGCAGTCAAAGTTCTCCTGGACTTGGGTGGTTCCCCAAATTACAAGGATGGGAAAGGTCTTACGCCACTTTACCTCAGTGTTGCAGCCAATGCGGACCCTGCACTCTGCGAAGCCCTTCTCCATGATCATGCTTATCTAGGGGCTCAGGACCAGCAGGGATGGCACGAGACGCACCAGGTAAGCCATTATCGTTGATCCATCACGTCCTACACGCCTACTTACTGATACGCCACAAGGCTGACGATTATGCTAAACTCGTCCTCATTAACCTTCCGTTTTGCTAAACTTGGCCTTATTAGCAGAGTTTGTTTTTTGTGTTGCAGGCATGTCGGAACGGCCTAATCCATCATCTGGAGCATCTCCTCTACTATGGCGCTGACATGAATGCACGGAACGCATCTGGAAATACTCCACTCCGTAAGATCAGCTCTAAAAACGCTCATTTTCAACAACTTATGTTCTCTGTTTCCATTGTGGGGATTGTTGATTTTGAGGGATTTCATCATGCATGCATTTAACGTGCGACTCTATTTTTCCTTTATGATTTCCAGATGTATGTGCGGTGAATAATCAGGAGCCCTGTGCCCGGCTCCTCCTTTTCCGCGGTGCGGATAAAGAAGCACTCAATTTTGGTAAGTTCACCTCTTTGTCTATGATTTAAATTTTGTCTTCTGTTGGTGAAAGTGAAATGGAAGGGATGATTTATGTCATGAAGGAAGACAGGAAAAGTGAAGAACCTAAACTAGAAAATTCGCGAAGTTTTCATTAAAATCTGAAATACTCTTTTTTTTTAGCTAATCAGACGCCCTACCAAGTAGCCGTGATTGCGGGGAATATGGAACTGGCGGAAACCATACAAGACTATCGCCCTCAAGATGTTGGTAAGCATTAATCAAATACAAAAGTCACTCCACGTGAAATGAAGTTCCAAGCCCTTCTCTGTTGGGATGTAAAATTTAAAATTTGAAATAGAATTAATGAGGTTTCATTTTCATCGTGTCTGCAGCGACGACGCCGGAAATGGAAAGTGAACGTTCATAATAAGGGAAAGGAAGGAGTGATCAATAATAATGATCCTGCATTTAGGTTCGGCAGTTGGGAAGTTGGTTTTGTAGCAAAAGGCAATTAATCAAAAACTTATGAGAATGAGTAAAGGAAAAGTTGCGGTTCTGGAAGCTTTCTCATAAACTTTCCACATATTTGAGGAGGGTAATATGGAAAGGAACTCTTTCTCCGTAGTAATTTCGATCATTAATATCCATTGGGATCTTTTCTAACAGGCAGAGATAATTCATAACTCTCCTACCCGCATTCCAATTCACACAAAGATCCATACATTGTGTATGTGGGCGAGGGTGGAAGCGATGTTTGTGCTAAACCAAAACCAGTCTAGCATTCTGTCTAGTCGTGTTTTGGTTCGCAGAGAACCATCCTCTCTTTACTATCCGACTTGACGCTCTAAAACTTTAGTTTTGCTTTCTATTTCGACATTAATTTTAATAAACTTAATGTCAAGATGGAGTGATTTGATTTGATTTGTAAGCGATAAAAGCCCATTTTCTGAAGCCCTCTCGACGAGTCCCCTACGAAGAGGCGAGGATTGAAGAGTGAGAGGCAGAAATTGGTATAATGAGGGAGAACCTGTCCGTGTCAGGTGTCATGTCCTTGTCACTGCTCGTTTTGAATTAAGTGACACGGACAAAGTGCTCATCCATCCCATCCTCCTCGATATCTCGTTTTCTTGAGTTTTCTGCCTGTCTCTTGAAGTCGTAACTTACCTGAGAATGGGATCGGTTTGTCGTACTTCTCCTTCTGAATAAACATGGAGTTCTTACCCTTTTTTCTTGTCAATCTTACAACAAAGCACCACGTGTCAATAGGTTTGATGCTTTGGAACTCTAGATTTGTAACTTCTATTTTATTTTATTTTGTAATTTTATTGCGGAAAGTCCTGGAGGAGAATGAAGGCGCGCGGCTACGCTTTATCCATTTATTTGCAAAACTTTTTTTTGCACTGCCTTACGAGTGAAGTCGGATGGAAAACAAATCTCGACATTGTCCTGCTGCATGTCGCCTCGCCCAACAAAGTATCCTTTTGTTGCGTGTGCTGAGATTGAGAGAGGAAACTTGCCAATTTCCTACTTCCCTCCTGAAATGAATGGCTTCTGATAGAGTCACTCCTGCAGATGACAAAGAAAGATAAATGGAAGCCAAATGTGCGCGGCGGATGATGAGAAACGTTTCTGTGGCTACTACTAAAGTAAAACAATTTTATTATTATTCCCCTTGACCGGCTTTCACATGACTTTTTGGGCTTAATCTGTCTCCACTTTGAAGGATGGAGGACAATGGACGCTTTTCGTTTATAGCGACAATGTGGCCAAAAAGTTTGCATGCTCTTATTTTAGTATAAAGTTGGATTTCGGCGATCCAACCTATATCCACTCTCTCGTAGTCTCATAAATTAGACCGGGGAACGAAGAGAGTAAAGTAATAATACTACTATGCCTGAAATAGGATTTTATTTTTTGCAAGCTGGCATTTGACTCCGTGAATGTTTTTCCACTATGATTTAGGCTTCATTTATTGTACCAGTTTTTGTTTTTTGTTTTTATTTTCTTTATAGTTCCCTATCGTGACCTGCCAAAATTTAACCCCAAGCGACGGGGTGTGATTTCCAGAGCTTATTCGGATTTCAGAATCTCAGGATCCCTCATTTGCTTATCCAGCACTGGTTCGAGGCGGAGTGTGGTCTCTCTCGGAGGATCCACTTCCGGTGTCTCCGTCTTAGTTAGGAGTAAGGACACTCCTGTGACCAACGACCCTCCAAGTCCTTCTCCATCAAACAGGTCACGCGTGTCACTCCCACCCTTCTCCTCAGCTTCGTCCTCCATGAGTGAGTGCTCCTCCTCGACCCATCAGACGAGCGATTCCCATACGGGAAGCTCCTGCTACTCGGATTCCAGCTACTCCGAAGGGAGCAGTCAATTTGGAAGTGAAGACAACTCAGCCGTGACGGGTTATTGGACTTTTTTTATTTTATTTTTACCTATCCCATATCTCTGCCTTGCATCTTGCATGCATTACATTCCCATGTCATGTTCTGCCATGCCTCTTCTGCTGCTATCAATTTATCCAAATTTAACACTCGTGACTATTGATTGCATTCCATGTGAGCTTGAACTCGACGCTATGCAGCTTACAACAGCTTAAGCTACCTTGAATTCCAAATTTAATTCTTTGCCCTCTGGGGGGAGTCTGAGAGATCGGAGGTTGATTTCATGATTCAGCTTTCAGTGGCTTTCAGTCTTCTCCAGGTGGGAACGTAACAATGGAATTAGAATTTTCGAAAGTTGAATGCACCAAGCATCCACCTGTGTGTCTTAATTAATGATTCAGAGGCTTTGGTGCGTAAGGGAAAGTAAAAATGTGTTTAGCAACATTTGATTCCTCTTATGAATGAGACTGATTAAAGACAATGGAGGGCCTCGGAGGATTGGTCAATATCCCTTAATCAAAGATGTTAAATGAAAGATGAAATAATGGTAGATGGGTGTGGACAGTTGGGTAACAAGGTAGATTAACAATTTACGAGTCAGTTTATGTGGTTATTCTCCCAATCCCAATCTCGAGATTGATTCTGTCATCTGCGTAATGTTCCGCCTTAATTGAATTTTTGATGAGTTCTTACGAAGGTGGGTGTGGAGGATAGATAGCATAACATGAGCATTTTGCATCCAACGCGTCTACTAGTGACTGATTATCATCAAGTAGTCCCCCTCCCGTCTTCTTAACGTCTCCTCTTAACTTTTGTCACAGTGATGAATCTAGTTCATCAGGAGAAGCTGAGATGATGACCATGATAAAGGAGCCTCTGACCAGAATTATAAATGCCTCCTCCTCCTCATTGGGAGATGATTAATGGGATTCTTTACAAAATAAAAATAACGGTCTTTATTCTTTAAAGAGTCCACTCGACGAGGGCGGATGAGTAGGGGTGTCAGAGCTTAAGCGTCCTTCGTCCGCTGCCGCGGTCATCTCGTCATAATGGCACAAAACTCAAAGTTTCAATCCTATCCTCTAAAATAGCAATTACCACGGTTTACTGTACGGTTTTCACATCAAGGGAAAAGGGATATGGGAATAACTTACTTTTGTCAAAACCAGCAAGAATGTCTTTGCCATTTTTACATTTAACGAATTTATGGCTTGCGGAAGAAAATAGAGCAGGAGCGGCATACGTAGAGGGAATTGTGATGAAGGAACGGGTTTGATTCTTGTGATTCAACAATGCAAAATGAATGAAAGTGGTTTTTATTTGTTATCCATGTTGGACAGCAAGTTCCTTTATCTTGACCCAAAAAAATTGAATTCTTATAATAGTTTATCCAAGTTTGTGTCAAAGGGGTTGTGTAAACTATAATTTTCAAAATTATTAATTTGTCTAGGTGTGGTGGTGTTGGAAATTCACAAATCATACCAACACCTCTTGCTCCTCTCTCTCCCAGTACATTCTGTCACGTAAATTTGGAATCAATTAGTGTAGGTGGTGTAATTGTTTCCTATTGTTTGTGCAAAGGGTCGAACTTTAGTTGTGGTGGCTTCTAGGTTGCAAAATGATGATTGGCAGGAGTACCGAGTATACGCAATACGTAAAATCAGGCAGAGGTCAGTTATGGCTCTAGTGGCCTTTGGCGGCGGCGGCTAAGATCTTCTTTTGGTATGGCGGTGAGAGCCGTCGCCCCATTTTTAAGGTGAACGGATATTAAAAGTTCCTAATGACTTTGACATTTTTATTCGACACACACACACCTGCCTGTTGCTGATGATGTTTTAATTAAAGAATTGGCGAAGGTGAATTCTGAGAGGTGTCCCTCGATTAACAAAATCCAAAAATGGAAACGCCAAGGATCTTTGATTGCATTAGGCGCAGAACAGAAGGCTTCGGAAGAGAGTGCTTCTTCGTTTTTTACTTGAAAACTGGGGGTGTTCAATGCTAATTGATGAATCTTAACTTCAATTTGGATTTAACGAGGACTAACATGGGTTTCCGGTTGTGGGATGTTAACGCTAATGATGAACAACAAAGACTTTCTAACCATTCTTCTCTATAAACATGATGCTCAATTGTTTAACTTTTACTAATTTGTTGTGTATCCAAATAGACAAGAGTTTGGACCACAGTGACATCACGAGCGACAGTTCAGGCGTTGGAACTTGTAACAGTGGAGGGAGTGGGTCTAGTTATGACGCTACCCCAACCGATTCAGCTCTACTCATCCATCCTGGCATGATGGTCGTCTGTGTCGAAAATTATGCACCGGAATCTCCGAGACACCTCAAACTTACTGAGGGAGACATTATTGAAGGTAAGATAATTTTGTGTTTAATTTCAACTCCCGTAATACCAGCAACCGTTGGGGAAAAACAAAATTTTGATACCATTTTTTTATTTTATAGTGACAGCCTCGACTGATACTGGCCTGCTCGAAGGGTCTCTCCGAGGTCAAATGGGCCTTTTCCCGGCTTTCTGTGTCCAAGAAATGAGAATGAAGGGCTACGAGACCCGTAACCATCTCTTGCCCCCCGTCTCAAGAACCCCGGGAGGGAAGAAAGACGGAACTAGTCTGACCAATGGGAAACAATCTGGGAAGTCTCCACGAGTCAAGAAAATGTATTACGCAAAACTACCGTACAATTCAAACTTAACTTTTTCTTTAGCTTAAAGGCTACTCCTTAATATCAATGTTTTGAATTTTGCCTCCAGATGGGGAGAACCTCACACTGTGATTCTACATCGTGGACAAAAAGGTTTTGGATTTGTGCTGAGGGGTGCCAAGTCAGACTCCCCACTCATGGAGCTTCAACCCTCTGAACGATTTCCAGCACTTCAATATCTGGATGATGTGGATGTGAATGGGGTTGCGGACAGGGCGGGTCTCCGGAAAGGAGATTTCATTCTTGCAGTACGTCCAGCATGTCAAGTGTGATGGACTCACTCAAAGTTATTCCACATTCTTTATATTTTCTTTTTGAAGATAAATGGGGTTGACGTGTCTCAATCCTCGCATGAGGCAGTGGTAGACTTCATCCGGAAGTCTGGTGATTTGGTCTCAATGACAGTTATTGGCCTCTCTTTTCCCCTCAATTTGGAGCACGAGAATTCTAAACCCGGATCACCCGCTTCCCTGACTTGCGAACCCGGTGGAACTCCCAAGGCTCAATACCATTTCGCAACTTTACCAAGGAAATACTCAGGTGAGTTACGGAATAAAAGATTATCAGTTGAGAGTTGTCGGAATTTGTGATTTATTTTATTTTTACTTCTAGGTTCCTCAAATGGACCAACAGTTCCGTCTCCGCCGCGACGTGACCCCAATACAAGTCTCAGCGTAGGAAGAGCAAGGGCCAAGTCAATGGTAGCTGCCCTAGCGGATTTGGGTAAAAAGCAATTAATTTTTAGTTTTTACTCTCATGTGCAGGCAACTAATTGTTTACTCGCTCTCCTGCTTTATACTAGACGGATCAAGTATGAATTCCGAAACGGGAGTGAGTATCAAGTCAACTTCCGCCGACTCAATTGCTGGAAAGCCACCACTTCCGGCAGCCAATGGAAACGGTTCTGGACATGCAAAGACAGCTTCTATTCGTGCCCGTCCAACCTCAAGCCGGATTACAGCTACGGAAATACAAGAGATATTCTCTGATAAAGGGGTTAATAGGGCAGGGAATGAAAAGCTTTCCCCAAGCTCTTCTGGAGGGCATAAGATTTACACCAGTGTTTCGGAAATGAAGAGGTCAAAGGTAAATAACTCTTACCATTAAATCTAATCTTCGCGCATGTCTATTTTTTAACATCCTTTTTAATTTTTCTCTAGTCCTCATTCAAAGGGAAGGAGATGACTAAGCTACATAAAGATTTCCATAGCACTCCAGACTTGAAAGATTTTGTCAAAAACAAGGACGGTACGATAACAGCAGTAAAGAAGAGCGTCTCTAAGCAGAACAAGAAATCTTTGAGTCAGGAGAGTCTTAACAAACTCAAGTCAAATCCAAGGCACTCCTGGGCGTGTCTTTCCACAACCAATCAGGATCTTTTGGAACGGAATCATGCAGTTTCATGGCAGACCTCCCTGCCTAAACCCAAACGCCCAGCGGAAGGGGAAAGTGAAGGGTCTTTCAGTTCTTCGGATTCTTCTGGAGAGGAGACCCCGAAGTCATCGAACGTAAAGACTCCGCTTCCAAACGAATGCGAATACCGAACAATTAAACCCCTTCGCCCCATCCAATCCAAGACACTTCCTAGAAGAGCCAGTACGGGTTGTGCGTCAATTGCTCCCTATGAGCAGCAAACCATCATTAACCTCGTCCCACCAGGTCAAGTCATTAAAGTGGACATTTCCAAATCTAAGGAGTATGCGAGCCTCGACATCAACGCCACTCTCACGAGGAGGGACAATAACTCTATCATGTCCAGTTTTAAACCCTCAGACAGTGCTAAGTTGTATGCTTCCCCCGATGACTTGAAATCCATCGGATATCGAGAACCTGGCGGACAATCTGCTGATGGAACTGTTGTGTCAACACTTAGGAAAACAAATCGGTCCCAGAGTTTACCGCGAGGGTCGCATGGCGAGAACCAGCTCAATCGGAACATAAAACCGGACTACGCCCTACCAGAAACAAAACATGAAATGTCAAATGGGAACGGGAGTCTTTCTCCTCCTGGTCCCAATAATGAAATGAACAAACTCTCGTGTGGCGGACTGGAGAAGAGGAAAGCAGATGCAGACACAAATTCCAACTTTGATCCTCAGAAATCCCTGCAAGAGGCCAAGGAGCGATTGAAGCCTGTTCTAAAAAATAACACTTCTGCGAATACGCTGAATTCTTCGGCCAGTGACTCAACAAAGATTCGAATAGAAGTCAAACAGTCTCCACGCTTGGCTCGGAAAGCAGAGAAGACGGTCACATTTCAATCAGAAACCACAAGTCCTGGGGGCGGTCAGATGTCTCATAGTCTCAGCGTGGACGAGTTTCAAAAAGTTAAGTCCAGTCTCAAGAGTTCAAAATCCTTTCCTAACGATTTGGGTGGAGAGGAGCATGATGGGGACGGGAACTCTTCATCTGGCGTAAGTTCAGACGGGGGTCCAGATGGACACAATCTCAACTCGGATGGGACAAACAACTACGTTACCTGCCTTCCTGTCAACCCCGACTCGGACAGTTCCGAAGAAGCAAGTGATAAAACCTGGATCCTCAAGGAAGAGAATCAACCAAAGAGACCGATGAATTCCGGGGCTCAGGATAGCAACAACTACACAACCAATCAGTCAACGGTCTTTGTCTCTTCAAATAAAAATTCAAACAATTGTCAGCCCGAGGATCTGGGTGGCAACAACTACAATTCCCGAACAGGGAATCTTCGTAATGCGTCTGCAGCGGGTAATCTCACGAAGAATGCGGTGTCACTTGTCAAACTTCCTCCGCCAATGGAGTTGGAGAGTGAGTCAGAAGATAAAAGTCCCAAGACGACTCCCATTTTAAAGAAAACTCCGCAGCAGAACTTTCCGAATACGACCTCAGCCCAATTGTACCACACACTTCAACCACAGAGATCAAAACCCATGCTGCAGGATCAAGGAATGACGAGTCGACAGTATCAGTATGCTCCACCAGCACAAGTACAACAAGGACCCGCCAGGCAGGCGGAAAAAAGCATCGAGGAAAGTATCAAACTCATTCGAATGCATGTTGAAGCACTTAAGGTAAACCATACTTTGTGGTCTTCACGTTTTAATTGCTTGCCAGTAACCTAATTAAACATTTTTCTTTATCGTACAGCAGGACTTTCCTAGTGTCACCCCACCACCGCTGAGCCAGACGCCGATCTTGGCCCCACCTCCCGAATTCTCAGATGCTCGTGACACACATGAATCAGCAACGAGATTTAACCAAGGGCAACTCAACCAAACCGCAAACGCCCAATCAGATGCCCAAGCACAACAAAATCAAAGCTTCAATCGACAGTCCCCATTATATCGATCGATTAGCCATACTCACTCCAGTAACACTTCCATGTACAGCGGCTACCCTACTATGACACGGCAGCAGTATCAAGTCCAACAACAGCAACAACAGTACCAAATGCAGCAGCAGCAGCAACAGCAACAGCAATACCAACTCATGCAGCAACAACAGGCCCTACTTGCCCAACAGAAACAACAAATTGGAGCCCAGTCTCAGCCCGTCGCAGCTCAGCAACAACAACAACAGCATACTCAACAAATGTCAAACGCTCAGGCTCTCCACCAACAGCAGCAGCTTCAACAACAACAAATGAGCATGAGTATGCCCGTGTATCATACGCTCGGTCGGCCCGTTTCTACCACAAATGCTCAAAGTTTGCTCAATAACAGCGCTTACGGACATTATCAGACGCTTTCTAGTGTCAAACAACAGCAGCAGCCCGCAGCCACCAACACGACCAACCAGTCTCAAAGTCAGAATCTCTACCAACACCAGCACCATCCCAAATGCTACTACTACCAACAAACAACGGCCTCCTCCGCAGCACCCAACTCAACGCCCTCCGTAGGTGGTACCACAAAGTACATTCCAGAGAAACTTCACCCTGTCAATCGCTACACGCCAGGTAAGGAGTAGACAAACAAAATTCAGGCTTCAAATTTTCTTTACACTTTAAAAAAAAAAAATAGATTTATACGAGAGTACTGGACCACGGATCGTGGGAGCTATTCCGAAAAAGCAACCAGGGGCAGACCACTATGAGATCCCGCACGCGCACCAACAACAACTCCTCCAGCAGCACCAAAATGCACTCCAGCATCAGCAGAATCAAGCAACTTTGCAGCAGCAGCAGCAACAGAATAATGCAATGCAACAGCAACAACAGGGTAGTAACCGTGTCATTCGACGAGAATTTCGTAATAAGGGTCTTCCCGATTGGTCCGTGGGTGACACGTGTGACTGGTTAGAAAGTCTCTTTATGCCAGAGTACAAAGCCATTTTTCAGCAGAGGCAAGTGGACGGCAAGCGACTTCTGAGGATGGACAATGCGACGCTCCTTGAACTCGGAGTAAAGAAACTTGGGCATCGAATGAACATTGAAAAGTCTCTCAAAAGGTATTTGCCTCAACCGAAAACTTGAAATTTGTTGGTCGGGGACGAGTCTCACCCCTACCTTCTTAAGTAGCTCTCAAGACTCCTTTCTGTAATAAGGAAGCAGGGGGCTACAACTAGTTAGTTTATCGGAAGCGTCTTCAGAAGAATGCAAAGCACAAAATCTAAACTGTACAAATAATTAATTACCTCAAGGTTTGACTCTTCCTTACAATAGATTATACCCAAATTGGATTGTTACGTAACGCGGGTACCTCACTGGGAAACCCCGTGAATGGAGTCTCATTTAATTTTTATGTTGAACTGTCAGAGTCGTTGCCAAATTGTTACAAACTTTGTCTTAAGTTACCTTGCATGATAATAGTTACGGATTTACATGAATTAGAGTATATGAATCCAGAAGCTTCGTTTAGCAGAATGGAAACTGAAGAGCGTTTATGAGTACGTAGTTTCAAATTGATACAAACCCCAGAGTGTCATACTTGAGAAAGCTTTAACGACGACGGGGAGAAAGAAGGTGAACTGTGCTACAATTATTGAATTGACCAAATGAATCCCTTTAAAGTTAATTAACAATTGAAGTCTCTCCAGTTACAACTTCCATTTCCTTTCTCTTTTCTCATTACACCACCATGATCTCCTCGAGACGGACCAGATGCATGCAGCTTCCTACTACTTTCCTTAGAGTCCAACATTCCAAGAAAACGTTTACATTTAGCTCAATCCTCTTTAACTAAATTTAATCTCAAGTTCTGAATCAAATACTTGGCTCCTTAGATACAACGTATACCACCGCCGCCGTATTTCCAGCACTCCATTTCTTAACTTTGGCCAAGGTCAGGGTAGATGGTCACTTTTGTCCACTTTTCAATTCATTGTTGTATTTGTAGAGAACTTTTCTATGATGCTTCAAGTAATTTAGAATCTTTTTATTATTGTAATTTTTATACTACTTTGTTAGAGGTTTAAATTAATTAATCCTTCTGATGATGAGTATTAATGTCCACAAAGAGGCTAAACGAAGAGGAGTCATTTCTCCTTACACTGGATCTAGTTGTCCCCTATTTGACCCCACCCCATCCCCTTGAAATACTAATCAATTTAATTAAGGAAATCTAGTGCAATACTAAACTCCTATTAAATTACTAATTAACTTATAATGGAATCCATGAATCCATGTAAATTCAGGTGCATCCAAAATCTTGTCTTGAGTCTTTCCCTCTTTTCTGTAGTGACCTAGTTTGGTTCCCATCTTTTGAATCCTCCTCCCGCACATGCGTAATAATCTTAGGAATTATTAATATAGAGGTTGGAAATGAACGCGATATGGTAGGAGACTTTAAATATGGGAAATGCGAGATTACACGTGACTAGTTAAAATTAAGTTTGAGGAGGAGAGACTGTTTTCATCATAATTTACACTCTTTAGAGGTCAATCGCTTGAGGAGGTCATTTTTAGCTTCCAATCCTTCGTGCGTCCTGCGTAGTGATTCCAATTGAGAATGGGATATGGATTAATTATTGCTAAATTACACGTATGAGATTAGTGGATGAGATTAACGAGCGTAAGATGTGAGGGGTGTTGTTCATTTACTGTGGTTCGTCAATACCAACCGGAGGGAAGGGAGGTCGTGGATGTGTTAACTTTTAATTAATACACGTGTACCTTTTTAATCCTAATCTTGGCTATGATAGATCTTATTAATTATTGATAGATTCGTCATTAAGCCATTTATTTGCAAAGGGTTTACCGAAATGGTTTTTCTCTCTCTGCGTTGGTAAGAGTTGGCTGGTTGGAAATTCATTTTTTTAGAAGCGCAAGCTCCTCGAGTCATTTTGTTTCTATTTACGTTTGGCAAAGCTAAATTAGATATGTTATTATTATACTTCTCCGATTAGAAAAAAGTTTTGTTAAAGACCATTTAATAGGCCAGGACGAGGGAGGGATAGGTGAGGTCATTGAGTTGGAAAGAAAATAAAAATTAATAAAATCTATCTTATATCAGAACAAAATTCAAGAGTGCGTTGATGGTAAAAGGCGGCCAATGACCTTCTGACACTAATTCTCTGGTTCCAATCAACTGATCACAACAACAATGGGCCTTTTTCCTTCCACCACCACTATTATCCAGTCTATTCCTATATCGTTAAAAGGCTTGGATACCTGGTTCTTCCTGTTCCTGATCCAAGAACCTGATTTGTCTTGCGGACAGGAGTGCGTGACTGAATTCTCCAATTGGCTGGCATCGGCCTTTCATTGTTTGGTGAACATGCAGCCACTCGCCTTGTATAGGACTCAAAATCATGGACCACTTAATTCTGCATCAATTTATCCCTGTGTTGGGAAAATCATGGAATGTGTACGTGTTGCGAGTGTGATTGGGGATGAAATGATGCTGGGGAAATGGTCCAGCAGCATGGAATCAGAACGATTAGCCTTGAATTATTATTCCTCCCTCAGATTCATTGAGGATTTCCGTTTGTGCTGGACAAGTTTTTAATTTAATTTAATTGGGTCCGTACCAACACGATACGGGGTGGAGCGTTTTCCAGATGACTAATCAGAAATGTTGGGTGGTAGCAGCCAATTTGACTGGCCATAACTACTGGAATATTATTGGACTCATCATCTGTTTAGAATGTTTTTAATGTTGTATTTTAATGTTTTTGCGCTGACAGAACCTGAGGACAGCGGCAACTGATGTTGGTCTCAGGATTAATCTTCCCCGTGAGAATTTCCTTGAATGCTCCCTTGCCATTTGCAATTGCAATCTCTCATCATGAGGGTAAGATTGAATTGGTACTAGAGATGACATGAATCCACCACTGGTTGGCTGCTATTTCTTCTTTGTCCATTGCCAGCATAACATAAGGTAGAGGAGCATAAAGAGTAAACCACGCAGTGCGGGAGAAGCCACGGCATACCATCACTATTACTATTATCAACTTACTCCCATTGTCATCACTGTAAATAAAAGTTTAATTATTCAATTGTCTTTGGTCACAAGAATTCAAGAAGTTTTGTTTCGAATTCCAAGAATTACATCACTACCGGCCATTATTTCCCGATACCAAGATCCCAACACTCCGGAAACTCCACGCACACGCCAAAAGACAGACACTTCCAGTACAGTTCCTAATTCCAGTGCAGTGCGGAACCATTTTTAAAATAGTTGTTGCCCTACGTAGTATTAAGTTCCAGTTTGTGCAATATGGAGTCTCCGGATCCTCCTCCCTCTAATAAGAGAATGAGTATTAGGCTGAAACCATGGACGATCGGAGCGTTCGTTGGTGCTGCCGTCTGCGTCGTCTTCTGCGTCGGAATTGCCACTTACCACGTGACCAAGAAAACATACACACATCATGGAGACCCACATCACATCACGAGTAGGCGGGACATGGCCAATCACACAGACTATGAAAATAAATATCCCCATGCCATGGACCATATTGACAATGACACTGGGCACACGCATGGGACCAGGAATCAGGCTGGACGAGGTCGCTCGACCCCACCAGAGTATGTTCAAGCATTTCCTTGACATTTTTTATAATTCGAGCCGAATGCTTCCAATCCTTTCACGCCATTTCCAAATGTTTTAAAAAAAAAAAAAAAAAATGGACGATAAAATTGGTTTCTGAGTAGAATGTAGAGCAGGAGTTAAAAGAATAACGATGGAATGCAAACATTATGGATTCTTGTCTCTTGAAAACAAGTTTGTGGACTCAGATCTCTTATTAATCATCCCTCTGCCTTTCTATTTAATTCCCTTTTATGTGGGGTTGACAACGAGAGGGAAAGTGACGACGCTCCTCTTCTGGCGTCTGCCAAAGGAAAAGGAAAGTCATTTCAGCCCTACTTGCAAATACCCGATACCAATTTAATTTATTGGAAATTTGGCCTTTGTTTTCGCATTCCAAGACTAAAAGAGAAATTAGCTTCAAAATTGGCCATGCAAGTTGTTTTGGCGTACGTTTCTAAAAAATTGCCAATTTGTATAGGTGCCAAGGCCCAGAGTGGGAATGCAATATTCGATTGGAGAGCCAAGTATACCCTGCACACTACGACGTTTACCTCAATCCCCAAACGGAAAAAGGAACATTTGAAGGGTATATTTCAATCAATGATGCGTTTTGAATTAGATTTTAGCTAATAATGTTTTTTGGATCTTCAGACGAGTTGCGATGACGCTGAATGTGAGCAAAGCCGTGGATCATCTCCGAGTTCACATGAAGCATCTTGAAATCACGTCCACGTCCCTCTCACGGGGAACTAATGACGTTAAAATTGAGGTAAATGGGGATGTTGGAAATTGTTGTTTCGTCCGTCAAAATTAATTGAATTCCGGATTATTCTGGCAGCAAGTCTTGGTATATGAACCAAATGAATTCCTGGTTTTAAAACTGGCCACGCCCTTGGAATCGAACCAATACAAACTTATCATTCAGTTCAAAGGAAACTTGACGCGTGGGATTGTGGGGCTCTACAGATCCCAATACATCGACCCCGGCACAAACACAACCCAGTAATATTGTCCACCTTAGGCGGAATTGATTCCAACGTGCATACTCGTCTGGCAATTATGAATTTTAACTTGACAGCTACGTGGTCGCTTCGAAGTTCCAACCAACATATGCTCGGCGTGCATTTCCATGCATGGATGAACCAGGGTTCAAGTCCACATTCTCAGTGTCATTGGTCAAGTCCACCAACCTTACGGCTTTGAGCAACATGCCCATCTCGGTACGCCACATCTTCATCCAAACTCAGAATGCAACTCTTGGTGTCAGTTCTGGTTGACCTAATTAATGTTAAATCTTAATTACAATTACAGGAGCAGGAGAGGGACAAGCCGGCCAAGGGCTACAGCCTAGTTCACTTTGAAAAGTCCGTACCGATGGTCACATATCTCCTGGCTGTAGCAATCGGCGATTTTGACTCCCGAATGGCAAACTCGAAGCGTGGAGTCTCCGTTCGTGTATTCTCAACGAGATTCCAGGTAAAACACTTTCGAAGCATTGGGCTGGAAAATAAATTCAAGTTTCGTTCTAAATCCTCTCCAATATTTTACAGGTGGAGAAGACGGAGTACGCCCTTTCAGTTGTACCGCGCATGATTGATTTCTATGAACAATACTTTGATATCAAGTACCCTCTTCCCAAAATGGATATTATTGGAATCCCTGACTTTGTCTCAGGAGCCATGGAACATTGGGGTCTCATTTCCTTTCGAGAGTTAAATCTCCTCTATCAACCTGGTGTCTCTTCAGCTTACAATAAACAAAGGATTGTATCCGTCCTGGCGCATGTCCGTTTCATTCATTCCTACCGAAGCCAACATTCCTTTTTGTCCATAATGACTTTTGTTTTTTTTTTCAGGAAATTGCGCACATGTGGTTTGGAAATCTGAGTAAGTACCCCGGCAGTTTCTACAGATTTTCTAGTTTTATTCGGAAACTGATCTTGACCGACAATTTGATCTTCCAACGCAGTGACTCTGAAATGGTGGTCAGACTTATGGCTGAATGAAGGTTTTGCAAGTTATTGCGAGTATAAAGCCGTGCATCATGTTCACCCGGAGTGGGATATTGAGTCTCAATTCGTGTCTCAAGATTTGACCCCCGTCCTCGTCTTGGACGGTCAACAGAGTTCCCACCCTATTGTTCAAGAAGTTTCCAATCCGGATCAAATTACAGAAATTTTTGATACAATTTCATACAACAAGGTTAGAGTTTTTTTTTACTAAAAGTTAGCTAACCAATTGCCGAAATGAATTCCTGATTGTTTATTTACAGGGAGCGTCGGTTATTCGAATGCTGGAATATTATATGGAATCGAACAATTTTCAGAAAGGAGTTTCAAGATTTCTGAAGGCCTTCAGCTACTCCAATGCAGTGACCCAAGATCTCTGGGATGCTTTGCAGAGTGAGATGGGACCAAAGACAAATATTACATTGCTAATGGATACTTGGACGAGGCAAATGGGATATCCAATGGTCAGCATTGAAATTAAAAACGATTACATCAATATTACCCAAAATCGTTACTTGGCAAATCGAAATGAAAAATTTCTGGCTAACGAGTCACCGTTTGAGTACAAGTGGGAAATTCCACTCCGTATCATTGCTGGAAATGAGCCCAAATCAGTCAAGAACGTTCTCATGCGCCATACGCAAGACTATCGTAAGATAATCCTAAAACTGGAAAAAATAAGTTCACACTGCTCTAGATTTCATGACCTTGTAATTTAAACTCACAGTTATACTTCCTATCCCAACCGGCACCAAATGGGTGAAATTGAATTCGGACTACTTTGGATACTTCCGGGTGCAGTACGCTGAAGAGACCTGGAACCAAATTAAGGCTTCCTTCCTCAAGTCCTTCACGCCGAAAGAGAGATGTGGACTAATTGATGACATTTTCTCCTTGGCCTACTCACAGGATTTGAATTATGATTTGGCATTGGACTTTGGTCAAGCGCTCCAGAGAGACGCTCATCTTGTCCCCTGGGATTGTGCTGATGATCATTTGAAGCAAGTATCCTCACTTTTGGAAAATTCAGCTCCAGATACCTACTTTTACTTTCGGGTATTGACCTCCCTCAAAATTCAGTAATTAATTTGCTGGACATTTTTCTGATGAATTTCTCCCTTCCAGAAATACATTACCAACGTCACTTCAGTCATTTACAAACGCTTCAATTGGATTGACACCGACGCTGAAAATCATTTGGACAGGTGAAGTTCAGTTCCAGTCCTTGAAATTTTAATGTAGTAAAGAGATTATAATAAATTTTGGGATCTTAATTCTAGACTCCTCAAAACCAAGATCTTCTCCTTGAGTTGTTCACATGGTCATCCTCCATGTTTGGAAACGACGCACAAAATGTTTAATGACTGGATCCAGAAAGGCGTAGCAGTGCCTCCTGGCCTCCGTCCTGTCGTCTATAAATGGGGTAACCGGAAATACAAATTCCAAAGGTCCATTTTATAATTTTGTGTTAATGCGAAGGACTTTCTCAATGTGTTTTTAATTAGGAATGTGGCAAGCCAATGAGGAAGCGTGGAACAGCGTATGGAGTCGCTATTTGCGTGAATCTGATTCACAAGAGCGTGTCCGTCTCCTTAGTGCTTTGGCATCTACCCAACAAGGCTGGATTCTTCGTAGGTAAGTTGTCCCACCTGTGAACTTGGGAGCCCTTAACGCCCTGAAACTAACGAACTTCCGTACTCCGCGGAACTTAGGTTCATCAGCTTGGCAGGGAATGAGACCTTGGTGAAACGTCAAGACTTTTTTGCAGCTATCAACTACGTTGCCCATAATCCTGTTGGAAATCCCATCGTTTGGTTGTTTTACAGGTAAAATGGCCACGGAATTCACAATCAATTAATTTTAAATTATTGAAGGAGTTAATTCAATTTCAATTTTTAGAAATGAGTATGAAAGCTTATTGAAGAGATTCACGGTCAATGACCGTTACTTTGGACGAATGATCCTTGGCATCACTTCCAGCTACTCTTCCCAAATTCGTTTACAAGAGGTATGCAGAGGTTCACACATCAGAATTTCCAGGGATCATTTCCACTATCTTTTCTTTGATGAATTTTAGATGGAACAATTCTTTGCAATGTACCCGGCAGCAGGAGCTGGAAAGCGTGCTCGGGAAACCGCCCTGGAGACTGTCAAGAACAACATCGAGTGGCAGCAACGGAACGTTCCTATCATTTCGCAGTGGCTCAAGTCAAACGACCTCTAAATTAACTTATAGAGAACTTTCCACAATGACTCTTTTGTCTCTGCTTTCAAAAAGTAATTCATTGCGTCCAAACATATAGACAACAACCATAAAGGTAACTTCCTCTTAACTAATAAAGTGTTATTAAATTAAAACTCCTGTATAACAGTGTGCATTCTGAGATTGGTAAGAGTGAGATTGAAAATTGAGTTTAAAAGATGAAATAATTAAAGAGAACCGAAGAAACTGGGTTGCTGAAGTGAGCCCGACCTGAAACATATCCAGAGGAAGGAAGGACTGACATGAAGGGACAACGTGCGTGTGTACAAAAGTAGACCTGTTCTTGCTTATTTGTATAAGTTTTCCAGATGGGATAAGATAAGATTTAAATGACTTCTAAATGAGGACATTCCTTCTGGGCAATTTCTTCAAGCTCCTCAGCTTTCGATCCCAATATCAGAGTGCGGAGCGAAGGAGCCGCACCGAGTTTTGCTAAAAGTTGAGACCAATCCACGGATCCAAGCATCTTACGGAAATCAATTGTTTCCGTTTCACGGGCAGCCACAAAATGCCCAAACGAGTCCACGTCATAAATCCGTGTATTCTTCAGTTTGAGCTCAGTCCACTAAAACAAAACAAGAAATTGGCATAAAGAACTGTAGTCCATTTCTCTGAATTCTCTAAATCAAGGCTGCGGAAGTGACTTACGAGTGATGACTCTGCTGCCTGCTCTCGCCAAATGGAATTGACATGTGAAGCCTTGAGTAAATCCTTCACAGTCAGATAACTGAATACTTGAGCCAAAACTTTCCTTTGCTTCCCAAACTCCTCACATTTCTTCCGACCAGTCTGCTCCAAGATTTTCATTACTTGTGGTGGAGGACTCTTGGGGATCACAATGAACTTCTTCTGTCCAACGCTAACCACACTCTGGGGGTAGGTTCGAAAAATATTGGATGTCGGCTGCTTCACAGTTCCAAACGAAGCACCAAAGTTGGGAATTGGATAAGACTTTTTCTGTTTGTTGTCTAAAGGCACGGAAGGGGCGAAAGGATGTTTTGATAAGTTCCCCTTCCGTTGCGGATTGATCTGAATAGAGTCTACGAGCGTAGAATGGGCTCCGCCTTTGCCTCGCTTGAAGATTGGAATGCTGGCGGCATTCAGTCTACGTGGCCCATTCATGGGAGAGAGAGTAGGAACTCGAGGAATTTGACCCTTGGAATAAGGGAGCAATGGCGTAATCGTCAAGTTGTGTGACGTGAGCTGTGGAATCGGTGGAATTCGCCTATTTCGGGAAGAGAATCCAAGGGAAGAAAGATTCCCAGATTTCGGGTCGATTTTCTTGATACTCACACCTTTTC
Source organism: Anurida granaria (assembly GCA_034694825.1). Classification (NCBI taxonomy): domain Eukaryota; kingdom Metazoa; phylum Arthropoda; class Collembola; order Poduromorpha; family Neanuridae; genus Anurida; species Anurida granaria. The sequence goes on from JAQIWD010000399.1 coordinate 19,556, forward strand.
CAAACCCTTGAAACCCATGTCTTTGCGGGGAAGGATTTGTAGAAGAGTTTTTGGATGCTGGAGAACTCTTCAACTCCATCATCTTATTCATAAATTCATACATGGCGAACTTGGACGGAGACTCACTCTGACCAGCTGATGTTGATTCAGATCCCTCGCAATTCTGAAGTGAATTAATATGATATTTGTGTTAAATTACTCATTAATGCAAACTTGTTACTAAAGTTCAGTAAACGTTAGTATCTTACCGAGCACAAGAAATTGGTGGAATCCATGTCATCATCTGGGAATCCGAGGCATTCTGCATGGTAGAGACACAGACAACGCGTACACTGGAGGCCTGGAATCTTCCCAGTCATTCCAGGGCATCGAATAGAGCAAGGAAGGATCTCATCTCTGTGGACGAGCTCCCCATCCTCAGTTACTGTTGAAGCAGCCCCAGAGGGATCCTGGGATAACGCTTCTAGGATATTCTCCTGTGCCACCGACAAATTCATCAAGTGATTGTATTCCTCCAATTCTCGCTCCGCATCTGCCTTCTCCATTCTACAATTAGAACCACATTGAATTTTTTAAAGTCCCAATTAATTCGGTAAAATACCTCTTGAAACTCACCCTGCAAATATTTCCGACAAGGCAGAGATTCCAAAAAGACCCCCTTCCGAGTCATTTACTTGCATCTTTTCCATGAGAGTATTCCTTGGTGGATAACGACCACGTCGACGTCGTTTCTGACCTGAAATCAGTGAATCTCCCTCCTGCATTCTAGAAATAGGAGAATGGTTTTTACTAAACATTACAATTCACACATTACACATAATATGTACACTGAATATGTTGTTTGAATATCACCGGACGTCGTAAGGGCTTACCTATAAGGATTACCATCTGGAGCCAAGTTCATCGCAACTGCCCCTGGGCGTCTCCTTTTCCTAGTAGGGAATCCTTGTTGTGCACTGTTGAGATCCATTAGGGACTCACCACCAAACCTTCCATTTTTGTGAGTTTCTTATGGAAGAAAAACAAGGAAATCCCGTCAATTTAACGAGATTAAATCGATGCGATGTGAATTGCATCTAATTTAATTTATCACCAGATGAAAGACTTAGACTTACGTGGCATTCTGACCATTTCATTCTTGGATCCACCAATTGGACGAGGATTAAAGGAAAAGTTGGCTCGAGATAAGACTCCACCGACAGAATTTGCCACTAGAATGTCAAACAAAAATCAAGGTAAATGTAACTAGTCGGCTTTAGCGCTTGAAATTGCTTACAAGAAACTGCCAAATCTGTATAGGATTGAACCATTGACCCATCTGGGGCATAGTATGTGACTTTACCCGAAGCTAAGCCATCAGGTGACTTAAGAAGAACATCACGAATCCAACCTAAAATAAAAGGTAATTGAGTAAATTGATTTGCAGCGTATGGCATAGGGGTGAAAGGTGAATTTGTTAACTCATATCTGTACACCATACCGAGCACAAGTGGACGACGGAGTAATTGAAGTTCTGGCTGACTGAACTGTTCGGCCAAAGTGCTGGGAGTAGGATTTTGTTTGACACGTCCTCCTCGCGGAGAAGATTTTTCATCAATCATAAGACCGCCTTCACCGTCGATTGAACGCTTATTTCGCTGACCCTTCGGGATTTTCCCCATCCCAGTGACGTATGTCTTCGTTCCATCGCTATTCTTGATAATCATCCTCTCGATGTAAATAGAATCGCCTTCAATGGTTGGGAGAGGGACTACAACCGGGTCCTTTGCAAGTGCAAACAGCTCAGCAATGACAGCAGTATGCTGGGATTCCAACTCCTGAACTCCCGAGTAAAGTTGTTTTGACTTGAATTCAATTTTGGGGAACATTTCATCCTGCTCTTCTTTTGGAAACCCGAGAAATATTTCCTGCCAGCTATCATCCCCAACCTTGTGTTCAGTATTTGACGGTTCTGTGTCCATTTCAACCTCCTCTAGGTCATTCGAACCAGGCGGCGATGTTGATACTGAAGGGTCATGTGGAGATCCAATTATAGTTGCGATTGTGCTGCTTGATGTAGAAGATGTAGTGTTTGGATATGAAATTACATCCATCATTCTCAAGTCTTAAATAGGATGACAGAGTGTAGGATAGAAAATGAACCCGTCCGTCCGTGTAACTGAAAATTAAAATTGTTAACAGGTGATGATCAGTGTAGAAACACAGTTGTAAATAATATGAGTATTATTTGATTGATTGATTTACCTTGATAATTACTTTCGATCCAAAAGTACAAATCAAGAATCCAGGGAACGAAAACGAACTCGATGAAACTAAAACTGACCGTCCGGAGCACAAGGAGCAAGGAAGGAGCCAAAATCAAGAATGACGTAAAGACAGCTGGAGTTGTGCACCAAACATGAATTCATTGCGTCTCAATTGGAATTCATTATTCCAAGCTCACCTTGAAAATTATTTTTACCCCTTGGGAGAGGAAATCATAGAAAATTGAATGATAAAATTTATTTGAGAACAAAAACTCCCTTTGGGAGAATTTTCAGCCGTCAGAAATGCTTTACAATTGGAAACACACGATTTCAAGAATGCATATTCAGAACCTTTCCAATTTCACTCGACAGGCAATGCTTGGAGAGGTTGTCAATTTTTAACCACGGACAGCTTTGCTGATTGGGGTTTATGGG
>JAQIWD010000400.1:0-22227 GCA_034694825.1 Anurida granaria
CTTGTGCATTGTTTCGGGCCCTGTGCAAATTCATCATTAATCAGTCAGTTTCAGATGTCAACCTGTTTTCTGGTTTGGCCAGTTTGCTTAAGGGTATTTATAAGACCTGCCTCGAAGTCAATTGGAAAGGAATGGAGAAGCAGATTGTAAAGCCTTCTGTCATTCTCAGATGAAAACCGTCTTCGTCTTGTCTGTCATTCTGAATTAGTCAAGGAAGACGGACGGATCGGATCCTGTCTTTACTCCATGTCTCTTTGCATGGTTGATAAATCAAGTTTGGTGTATCGTTTTACGTCTGCAATTAACAAGTGATTCTTGATATTCTGTGATTCCTGCTCAAATTTCATTCAGTTCCTTTTATCGCGATTTCCAGAAGAGTCGGACCAGCAAAGTAAGTGACATCCAGTTACATTAGTAGTACCCAGTAGACATTTCGACCATAACTGGGGGGAATTCTAAGTTTATAATTTAAAGCCTATTTTTTCATTTCTGGAACGGCAGTTTTGTAACGAAATTTTCAGTTCTCCCGAAAATCAAAAATTCTGTCAAAATTTTATCTGAGACCTCCCCCGTTTTATTTCCCAAAGATTAAACCAAGAAAGGCGGAGGGGTCAAATTAGTGCCCGTAATTTCCGACTTGAGAGGGTATCTTTTAGCGGAAGTTTACGTGTGTGCTCTGCCCATAAATCCCAAATAAATTCCTAGTCCCAAGTGACTCAAGCATTTGTAAAAGTAACAAAATGGAAATATTTCCAAGGGAAATGTAGCAGTTTTACTCAAATACCCAAATCGGAAGGAGTAATTTCGGATATTTTTATTCCTTGTAATCCCGCTTTTCTTCCGTGTTCTCCGAGTATTAACGGGGGGCCTTTTGGGAAGATTTTGGAACTAGTCTGGAGAAATTTCCTGAAAGTGGCTCATAACGTGAATTCTTCCATGAAATTGGCCCCCGAGAACATTCCATTAAACTGAAATATGTGGAAGATGAGACAGGGATCACAAGTGATAAAACCCGGGGGTAGAAGAAAAGACACCCGTCTCACTTCCCGCGCACTCCATGGCAAAGGGCAAAAACGACACTTTTCTTCAGTTCTAAGAAATAAAATCCTAAATTGCACTTAAGATTTCCAAATTGTCCTCTTCCCATTTCCTTGAGTTGGAGGGCTTAAGGGCACAAGGCACAAGATTCGCGAGTCATAAAATGAAATTACGAACTTCCATGCTGTTGTCGCTCTCGTGTCCTTCGTCAGTCATCCCCTGCCATGAATCCTCTTTTCTAGGGCTAAAGGGGATGAAAATAAATTTGAGAAAAAGCAATTTCACTTTCCTTTTGCTTTTTCTTTGAGTCGGAAGTAATTGCGTGTTGAAATTTTGGAAATTCTACGTGAAGGAGTCTATTTACTCAAGTGTGCAAGATGTTACAACTGGCGAGTGCGGAGACTTTTCTTTGTCTTCATTTTATGGTTTGAAAATTTGAAAATCAGGGATAATGCCAATTCCGAAGCGTGTTCCAGTCTTAATGAATAGGTTTAAAAAAGTAGACAAAGTACTTGTAAGGAAGTACTAAAATCCTATTTATATTTTCAGTTTAGGAATAAGTATCAGCCGCAAATGAGTTTTTGAAGAGCACTTAAAGTGGCCTGCCTGCCTGCCTGTCGTGTTGTTGTATTCACCGCACCGTAATTTCAAGTTCCTGTTTTCTACATTCTTTATATCTGAACAATGTTTCCTTTTGAGTCCATTATTGTCAGTCAGTTGGGAAGGGTGGGAATGGAGACTCGTGATTGGGTGCGTCGGATTCATGATGGTGGCTTGGGTTTCCCATTGGGTGCGGCGTCGTTGAGGGGAAGATGGGCGAAAGCTATAAATTCTCAAACTCTGTCACATTTTACGAACTTTGGATCTCGGATTTTCCTTTATATTTGGCCAAATGTGGATCTTCCGTTGGAGGGAGAAGGGTGAGGGTGAGGAGGGTGAACGGAGGGATGAAAATGGAAGGGAAGAGAGAGGGTGCGCCTGGACCTCGCTTACGAGGAAAGGCAGAGGTTCACGAACCATCTCCATGGTGACACTGAAGAAGATCTTATTTTGGCATCAAAGATGTGATGTCAATTCGCAAAATTTGGTTTACTTTAATTCGCCAACGCGCTGATGAAAATTTCCTTAAAGAAGTTGTAAGTGTGAGTTCTTTAGCCTTAGGTTTTTTTCACACGGGTTGCCGAATTGGAATTAAAATTTAGGGAGTTACTGAATGGAAATAAAAAGTTATTCAATGACAAATTCATTCTCTCCGATTTCTTTTGCTTCCAAAAGATCTTAAACGAAAACTAAGCGCATGGAGTCATGTGTACGACAACTTTGATTTTTCGATGCTTTTATTATACTTGAATTTGAAGTAAAACTATTGGCGTTCTGCCTGTTGTAAACTTAATTTGAACAGAATGGAAAGAAACGAATAGCGAGAATCTGGCACCAGCTTTTTCTTGGAATAGGAAAACAGGACACCATTTTATTGCCAAATCCGCTCGTGTCTTTTTAACTCCAGGGAGGCTGCGGGGACCCTTTTTGGCATTGCGAATTTGTCCACTAGCAAATCCGGACATAGCAGCGGGGAAGTTGACATGCCGCAGATGGAGATAAAACGAGTGTCATATTTTATACGACCCTTTCTTTTGTTCCTCTTGTGACTTCCCAGCGTCCCTTTTTATGGTGTTATTGAGGAGAGATGGATTTGAATTGGTCCTTCAGAAGGGCTCCTCGGATTTGAATGACAAAAGTCCTCGTTGCCAATTTGTTCCTTGGATTTTTATAATTTTTTGCATCCAACTAAAACATCCCTTCCTCTTTTTCCTCCCTTTTGTTCTGACCTACAGCGACGACACTTTAGCAGCCTCTCTTTGCCATTCCGAGGGCACCCGGGACTAGACTTTTTATTTAGTTTCCATTTTGAACTGTTGGGAGGAAGTGTTGTGCTGGTTACTTGAGGTTTTGGCAATCTCCATGTGCTCATTATGGAAAAGTGGAAAGTGAAACTGATCTTGAGTGGATTTCAATCAATTTTATTATGGTGGTGGTGGTTGTATTTTGTAAAGTTCAAACTTTTGAAAGGGATTCGCTGGACTCGCAGTAGTACTCAGTTTGATTCCCAACTAGCTACAATGCTACCTACCATCCCTAAATGTACACTTTGCGAAAAAGTTTTGCACGGAGGCGAAAAGTGTTGGGTTCTGGTAGAAGATGTCAGGCTCTTCAGCGTTTCCGAAAAAACGGCATCCTTTTACGACTTTTGTTTAAATGCTCCATTCTTGCCAAAGTAAGACCTCCCCTTTGGTTCCTTTTTGCAAACTCGATGGCTGTGTTATCACCAGGGTTCACGTCGTACAGGTTGTACGTGGAGTCAGTTTTAACTGAAAACGGAAGAAAGACGAGGTATGAGTGAAAGTTCGACCGAGTATTTGCAAATCCCTGGGAAATGTTTAGAAGTGGAATAATTTGCAAGCAATAATTGATTCCAACCGATTTGTTTTTCTGCTGGAAATTCTTGTGAGTAGGTCAAGCTCATAGAAAACCTTTGATGATTGGAATTTGTTGTGATGATACCAGTGTGTGAGTTGGGCTAAGGTGTGTGTAGAGCAGACAAAACAGAAAACCCTTTTTCGTTTGTTTAACCCATTGATGTTTACATTTAGCATGATTTCCTTAACACCCCCTTCCACAAATCTTGATAAAGTGGGAAATACAGGAGAAGGACTTGGATTGACACAAAGCGAGTCTCCTCTCTCCACGATTTCCACGATGACGGCTGAGTCAACTGGCACCTAGGTGTCAAATTCTCTAATCTACCTTTCCCATCATGTACTATAAACCCTACTCTTCCCAAGAAAGACTTAAATCCAACACATACAGGCTCAGAATCCTCGACGTTTTTCGGCATTGTGGGGTTGAATTCAAAGATTTGTGGAAGGAAAAATTAGTAAGATCTTGAGAAGAATGAAGAAATGTTCAGTGCATCTTTGTGCCCTTTTCAACAATAAGAGTTGAGTTTGGATTAGGGCTTTTTTTTACTTGAAACCAAATGGAAACGCCTGAGGCTGAGCATAGGAGTTTGCGAAATTCTGAAGGTGAAGAAAGTGATCGTGTGTCGTGAACCTCGTGAACCAGCTTTAATTTTCAGCTTCCATCACGAACAGAGATCTACTTCCGTGAGTTGCCATTTTAAGAAAATTTTAACTTTTAATTAAGCGGTGTTTCCTCCTACAGTTTTTGTTTGACTTTTGGAATTGGATTTCCCTCCAGGGTGCCCAAGTCTCCCCTGGAGAAAGCTGACTGGGCCTGGTTGGTTTTAATTTGGAATTTAATGTTTGTAATTTTGGTGTTGGAGATTAGATGGCGAGATCCAATTAAATATGCTTTCCCTTTTAACGTCTCTTGCGGTTCAGTTTCCTAGCTGAGTCGTCTCTTCTTTCCAAAACTCTGCTGGAAATTCCAATTTAGACAAGATCCCTTTATCTCCCCCGTTATTTAACAAAGAAGATCAAAGAACATAAAATAGCCCTAGGATCCGGAGATTACGAAAATAAATTGAGAGAAAACAGAGTTGCTCTTTCAAATTGCTTTTCTTGAGTCACTCAAGTAGGCTCGGCCCCCTGGAGTTCTAAAGGGGCACCATCAGGATTCTAGAAAGTAAGAAGGTCGTTAACTATTTTTGAAACCAAAGCACGAAACTGACGCCGTTAGCAATTTCTGGAGAAAAGAAAGTGGACTCTAGAGAAAGTGGATAGTTTTGAATTGGGAGGACTGACGACTCAGCGCCATTTCTCAAGATCTTGTGTAGAGAGACTACGACATCGGGGCCAAATACCCGGAACGGTACATTTAGAATGAAGGGTAGGGAGGGATAATTTATTATTAATGTTAATAATACTTCCGTAATGGCTCCGTGCTGGAGAATAATGGGAATGGGAGTGAGTCTCTCCCTCGAACTTTCTCTTTCACTTTCTCCATTCCCTCCGCTGCCTCGCCTCTTTTACGATCAAAGTTCTCATTTGGAAGGGAGGAGTTTTTCAACGTCGCCTCCATTGGAGGAGTACATTAGAAAAACGGAAAATAAAAGTCAGGGAGTTTTCTGAAGGATTGGGAAACCTTCCGGTCTGCCAAGAAGGGAACTTGGACGGAATTTTATAGCTCCAAGTCTCCCGGGCTTCTTTCCTCAATTTATTAGTTTTTGATATCCATCTTCCTTCTTGGCTCCCTCGACTTTCACTTTTATGCTTCCGTGCGGATTATTACGCAACTTATTCACCAAACTCAACTTTTCAAACGGGGAATTACTACAGGAGAGGACAACAATGTCAATTTTGCACAAAGACGCCACGTAATAATATTGCAATGTGAAATGAAATGTTTAATCAAGTACATGCAGATCATATGAGTCAACCGCCATTCTTGATCGGTTTCTTAACTTTAGTAGTAGTCTCTTATGCTATTTAATGTTTTGGTTTTGGTCTTTCTTAGTCTTAGTTGTCACAAGGGTGTGGTCATGGTTGGTTGGAAACAAATTCAATTCCAACTTTGCATTTCGGAGGTGGTCCCAGTCACGTCCTGATTCTCCTTCTGCTCGAACAGGGACATGAACGCCCAAAATTGGCAAAACTGAATTATTCCCAATGCAAAAATGCAAAAGAGGCTGAAATTTCCATTGAGCAAAAGTTTTTTACGAGCTATGACTTGGTGGGATATTGCAGACGAAGGGGGTTTTTCTTTGTGGTTCCTTGGTTTCACCAAAAGGGTTTTCGCAGGGATTCTGCAAGACTCGGGCTAAAAAATTATTCAGGAACGTAGAAGATAGATAACAGAAAGTTTTTATGGTGGGCTCAGCTGGTGGGACGTCGTTATTGTTGTCCTCGTGGATCTAAAAAAGACTTTCTGTTGTTTTCCTTCTAAAAACCAATTTGGAATTCTAGCGTGTGTTTGCTTTTCGTAAAGTATGGCCGAGGCAGAGGAGAAAATGTGAATTTGGGGAAATGAAAAGGAAAAAGTTTATTTGGACCAGCGAGGGGGTATGCAGGGTTTTGGCATAAATTTTGAGCAGAAGCACCTGCTGTGCTCACAGCATAAAAATCTTTTTTCATTTTGGAAATGGGTAAGGCAGAGGTTGTCATTCTGTTTTTCTAAATTTGCTCCCCCCTCCTCTTCCTATCGTTTTTTAGTGGAGAAAATGGATGGAGCCGATAAATCTTTCAATAAGAAAACATTTTGGGCTCTTTATATTTTCCTTGCAGCTGTTTTTTTGTGATGGTAAAAATGGGATGCCTGTCAAAATCAGAGATTGGAAACGAAATTACGGATGGGAAAGAGGGTATTTTTTTGCAGTTTTCCTACCAAATCCCCTGGGGTGATTGTAAATGATGTGACAATTGAGCAGAATTTACTGTTAATGAAGGAGACTTTGTTGAATTTAAAATTTTGATTTTGGGGGTTGAATTCAGGGGGTTGAAAATAAGGGATGAAGGGGAATTGCATTGGATTAACTTCCACCTCGGCCAAGTGTCGGAATTTCCCATCCTTCCTTTTAGTCCTGGTTTCTGCAATTTATTTCTTACAATGTAGCAATCTCTTGTCTTTTTTCAAAAATATTTTTTGCGAGCTCTCTTTCATAATTTGAAAGCGGCAGGAACTTTTCCCTTCACGCTATAATGAGGCTTGAAAGGATTTCCGAACTGAGGATCTGGTTCCAATCTGTGGTTCGTCCGTTCCTAATCCTCTTCCCCGCAAGGAAACCGAGTCCAAATTGCTAAAATTCTCACAACAAACTCTGTTTCAATTCCTTTTGGTCTCTTTTGACACTTTCCGTTTTCCCATATTGCAAAATCCTTTGAGACTTTGTCCAAATACTTGAATTCTCATGAGCCCTGTTAGTTTCTCTTTCCTCTTCTTACGGACATGTGGTGAGCAGGCGAAGGTTCTGAGGTTGAAATTTTGAAATTTTGAAGAGATCGGATGACTACGGAATAAGTCAAGAAGAGCATCACAGCATCACATCACAGCCAAACGGTATTTTTACAATTTCTTAAACAATTTAGATACGTTTTGGTTAGATAAAGTGGATTTATCACGTATCACATCACAGCCAAACGGTATTTTTACAATTTCTTAAACAATTTAGATACGTTTTGGTTAGATTAAGGTGAGATTTCTGGAACAAATTCGGTCCTTTGGATGTGGAAAAAGTTGACCCTTCTCATCCTCTCCCTTGTTTTGTTTTGGTTTTGGCACTTAAACGGATTCATAAACTGGAGTTAACTGCTATTGTCCTTGTGTGTGTACCCTGGGACGGACGAAGGGAGTTTCTGTTGGAGGTTGACCTAAAATCCCATTAAAATTTAAAAAGTCACTTTAACGAGCCCATCTTCTCCATTAGATCACCTTATGACATCCTTCCAAAATCCCTTTCATACAAATGGAAATCAGTATTTCTAACACCGAAAACAGGTGGGAATTCCGGGTCAATCAATCAACAAATTTTCTATACTAATTTAACATTGTTTCAAAAGAATTGAAGCATGAAGATTGCCACGATTTTGTTTAAGAAAAGAAGCATTGTGAGTGTGACATTGTGAGCAATGATGGGGATGATGCGATCTACTCCACACTTTAAAGTTTTATTATCTCTTGGAAAGATTTTTAAATGACTTTTAATCTCAAAATTTTTGGTAAAGTTGTGAAAGTTGTAAATTTTTAATTGAATTTCGAAATTGGATTCATTATTGGCGAACTTTTTAATATCTTGTGGAGGTTGGAAACCAGGCGCCATGTGGCAATCCGAAGGAATTGAATTTGCAATTAAGGCAAGGTAGGGAAGAAGGGTTAAGCCCCTTCCCTTTCCCTCCTCCGAATGTTGATGGTGATGGATGTGAGTTGGGAAAACTTGTTATGAATAAAGTGGGCGGTGGTACGAAGTTTCTGAAGCTATCAAAATTTTGCTGAATTTCAACTCCCATCAACCCCATGCATGCGTCTACCTTTAATTTCTTTCTTTTTGCACATGTTAGTCCTCCCTGTGCCTGCTGGATGTGGATGGTCTCATTGTATTCTGAAAAGGATCCGCAAAGTGACTTTACGTTCCTTTTGGCTCACGTTCCTTCCTCTTTGCGAATCCTATTTAGGGCCTGCCTAGGAGAGTTCTGCAAGGAAAAAATTCCCTTCAAGTCATGCGTGTCTGGAAGACTTGACTTGTGGTGGTAGAAAGTGCTTGCCTTTCCGACTTCTTTTCAGCAGACGCTCGCAGTTTGGCTCCTTCTTCGGGTACTTTTTTTGCCATTTTACTTTGATTTTTACCTTTGCGAAAATTGCTGAATAGTTTTTTTTTCTTGTGAGGAGAGTTGACTTTTCCTTGTTCCCTCTTGGGAAAAGTTTTTGGTTCCCATTCCGTCTCCCTCTTGACTCCGGCGTCTCCCCTCTCCCTGGATTCTCATTGGTCCTGGATTTGCCAAATTTCTTTTGATAAGGGTAGGAAGAGAAGAAGGGCGAAGGGTACTGAGAAAGTTTGGAAAAAGTTAGTCGTGAAAGAGTAGCTGAGAAGTTCCTTTCTCCTCCCGGTCGTCTTTTGATGACCTTTGGGTTATGAGGAGTTTTCTTCTTTTATATACCAAGTCCAAGTACCAATTACAACCCAGTTTAGTAGGAATTAAAATTATATTCAATAGTTAAGTTCTACGGAAGTGTGATAATCAAAATCAAAGACTCTTACCTATCCATTTGCAATACATCAATACTCTCCAAAATCACACAAATCATTGTGCAATAAAAAGAGTCATTTTAGTCAAGAGAGGCGGAGACAATTCAAGGCAGTTAATCAATCAATCAATTCAACCCAAATCAAACCACAATCATTTTTTACCTCCTTGTTATATTTGAAGCATTTTCCAAATTCCAATTTTGAATCGTGAGTTAAGACCGAATGTGATTTTGCTTTAATTTCTTGCTTAAGTAATTTGGAATGGCATCAGTTTTTTGGTGTATCTGTAGTCGCTTTTTCTTCCAAATTGTTTTTTTTCTTCATCCACATTCATTTTTCAGGGCATATTATGCGCGATTTTCAATATTTTCTAGCGTTACTTCCAAGAATGAATCTAATTTTACTTTGTTTTACAGGTTACAATAGTTCGCTTGACATCTTACTAGCATCAGATTCGAAGGTGAGTTGGAAGAATTGATCAAATGTGTCTTGAATTCAATATTTTTCAAATCAAAGTGATTCATTTCATTAATTCCAAATTGTAAGTTTCCTTCGTACCAAATGATTGGCACACTTTTCTCCCTTGTTTTTTTTTGCAATTGCAAAAATGGTGCTGCAGAGGTGGAGCAGATAATCCGGGTCGTCACACGTACACATGGGCCCAGGAGAAGTCTATGAAAATTTTTATTTGTGGCTATAAAATTTCGAAGGCTCACATTCACATCCCCATTTCATCATCACCTTATAATAATTTTGCGTACTGGTTTGAATCTGGGCTTTGTCGAAGGATTCAAAGGGGTTGGAAGGAGCATTAGAATAGTAGTTGGGATTAGTTTATAGACAGGTTCTGGTCGTCCATTAATATTTTGGTGGGTTGACAATAAAAAGATTCAATTAAACCAAGATTAGAATTTCCAAAGTGATCTCAGGTGTCCTTCAAGCGTCCTATGACATGCGTCCTATTCATGCAATTTCTCAAGGTCCTCTGATATTTAATGGCATCCCTCTGTATTCAGTATAAAGTCATCCAGTCATCAAAAATTGAAAAAAAAAATTTTTTTGATGAATAATTAATGAATTTGAGGGAATCGTTCTAATTTTTTGCAAAGCTCTGCACGAATTCGAATTGTGTTTTTTTGTGGTGATTAATTTTATGAGAACTTTTTCTTTGGTAGCTTCGCTACTTTATTGAAAACCGAAATAACTGGGATTGTAATCTTTAACTTCTTGTTGCTTATTTTGTACAAAATTTGGATGACCTTGGTTTGAACTTTTGTTCTGCGTTATGCAATTTTCCTCAGTTTTTGCCAATTCCTTCATGTGGTGGCTTGATCCTTTAACCAAAACGATGATTTAGGGCTTCCCTTTCTGTCAAGTTCCACAGAACGTGCTCCTTCTCATCCTGATCCGCTTAAGACTCCTTAATGGAATCTTCACCAGGAACTTTTTAACAGCACATACAAAGTGGAAATTAGGGACAAAGGGTACTTGTGTGTCTGTTACGTAGCATCCCTCACAGCAGACCACCAGAGTTAGCAGTGATTCCGAACTTGGAAAAGTGCAAAAGCCAAAACCAAATTCAAAACGTCACTTTTCTTTTTTACTCCATAGCACAATTTGATTAAATTTTTTTGAAACTGAGAGAAGTGTTTTCAGGGTACGGGAATTGAAATTTTCTTTTATTTCCGGTAGCTTCCGTCTTTGACTTTTCTTAAAGTTTGTTTGTTTTTTTTTTTTAAACATCTGTCATGTTTTCAATTTTGTTTTTTCCGAATCCTTGATTTTTGGATCCCAAGAAGAGGCGCAACTTCTCGTGCGGTTAATTGAAGTCATAAAATGAAATAATTTGGCTTTGGAAAATTGAAGAGTCAAAGGAATCCTTGCCGTTTCTTGTTTTGTTGGCATGATCAAAGGGATGAAAGGAAGGAGAGGAGCAGAATAGGAGAATTCCTTCATGTAAAAAGTGCATAATGAGCCTATGGGATGATTATTTTTTTCTGCCCAAGTTGTAAACTCCCAATGTCATGGGATGTAAACTCTGAGAATTGGGGGATGAATTTTGTTTTTCTTGAGAGAAGGGAAGGGAGGGATGAAGGCCTATCATTAAAAGTCTTAGGATTGGATCCATTGTAATTAGAGGAAGATTCCAAAAGGAAGGAAAGGAGGTAGAGGGTTTGATTGGTTGGTTCGGTCGGATAATCATTATTCCCTTGGGAGTTGAAGTTGGAAAGATGAGTCAAATTAAGGGTTGGATGAAGGTGGAAGATTAAAGATTCTTTGGATGGAAACTGACAAGGGGGGTTGGTTTCGTTTGGATTCGAGAAAGGGATGGGGAGGGTGAGTTCTCTCGTGTCAAGATCCAGAGGGTAAGATTGTGGGAATTTATTCACAATGCTTCATTCCGTCTAAACCCACCCCAGTCCCATTATTATGGAGCCATGGGTGCCATTTCCTTGGGTCTCATTGGCCCTTTTCCACCATCATGGAAACCTCTCATTGTTCCATTCAATTTGGGTGACAGGAATTGTTGTACCCAGTTTAAACCCCATTCTAAAATCTACAAATGTTTTTAGAAAATTACTCTTCTGGTCTGAAGTTGATATGCTCCTCTTCTCCTTAGAATACTGCGTGGAGGGATCGGATTGGTCGTTACGAGTACGACACGCAGAATGAATGTCGATTTTGGAATAATTAATTCACAAATTAACTTTGTTTCCGAAAATATGGTTTGATTGTAATGGTAATAATTCTTGTTTACGCCAATGGATGGATGGGTGGAGTCAGGTGTTTTTAACGAAACTTAAAATGTAGCAATTGTGTCGTAGTTATTTCTCATTTGTCATTTAGGATTCAATTCATTGCAAATTTTAATTGCGTACGAATAAATGGATGTTGGAAATAATGGAGTTGGGAATTGGGACGCAGCAAGGAAGGAGGGTTGGCATTTGGAATTGGTTGCGACATCACCAGTGTCTCCCCTCTGTGAAACAGGGAGCAAGATCTTGTCAAAGTAGGAAAGTTCTCCAAACTTCAGGTTTGGTGACGGAGATGGCAGAGTCGGGACTTGCTCCCTTTTCTCGGCAATTCTCACACTTTCTCCCTTACATTTCAGTTTCTCCGACGTCATACAACTACCTAGTAAACTCTGTCCATTCCTCTTTAAACTTCTTGTAAAAATTAGTGGTGGCGTTCAAATGATTTTTAACCCAACGAGGATGCATAGTTTCATAAATTCCGAAAAATGAAAAGTTTTCCAGTTTACAAAATAGCAAATGAAAAAATGAAAAATATCGTAGGATTTTCCTATCTGTGGAATCATCCAGCGCTGTTAATACAATTTTATTTTGATTAGTTTGACAGGTGAATTGGTTCAAGATCTTAGATGCCTCTGGAAATGCTTCTTATGCAATGTTTTTTTTTTGTCTAAATTTTATTGTTCAATGTTTCTCCCCAGGCTTTTTATGATTTGAGAAGTCGCCGATCCGGTAGTTGACTCTGATTGGGTATATCCTAGGGAAATAAAAAGAATGAAACAATGTGGTGAGAGAATCATAATTTAATTCCCCAATATTATGACTCTTCCTAATCATCTTTTCAGTTTCTCAGTTTCAGTTGTTTAATTTTATTGACACAACCACACAAGGGAGGATGAGAAAGATGAGAGGTCTATAAATGTCTGGGAATGGAACTTAAGCCCAAGTAGGCTTCCTAATTAACCCATATCAATCACTCATCTCCAGATAATCATAAAGGTGTTTGAATTATTACGAAAAAATTCTTAATTAACGCACTTTAAGAACTCACATTTGCACTTGAGATTGGCTTCCTAAAACCTAATCTAGAATTGGAAGGATGTTGAAGCGAACTTCCTGGAAATTTTTAATTGGGGATTGAACCCAGCTAGCTGAGACACCTTTCCATTGTTGTTAACCCGGCAGTAAACTTGCCTTGGTGGAGCTTCGCATCCTGCTGCCTTTGAATGCTGCTTGCAGGGTTGTTATTTTTAGCGCTAACAACTATTTCATAGCGCTATTTAGCAATTTTAGTAAAAATTGGTGCTAAAAACGTTAGATGCTAAAAATTAAAGCACCCCGAAACGTACACACTAAATTTGAATTTCGGTATTGTTTCCGCGATTTTTATCGGAAACTTGGTCATTTTTAGCATTTTTTCGAAATTTTAGCAAAAATTTCAATTTCAAACTTAGCATTTTTAGCACTTAAGCATCGCGTTTTTAGCACCACTGCTTTTTAGCACAACCCTGGCTGCTTGTAATTGTGTTTTAGTTTTCAAAATAAGCTGAAAGTCTAAAAACAAGTTTCCATCCACTCGAATTTTCAAATAATTCATATTTACAGATAATTCATTTCTAGTAATTCTTCGACAGGATGTTTTATCTAGCAATGGCATAATTTGCTATCGGGGATTTCGGATATTTCCACTCTGCTGGACATTGTTGTGGTGTCCTGTGACAGACGCGACATAAGACACAATGGCAGTAGATGATCATGAGGAGTTATTTTTATTTTTATTTACCTATAAAATAAATGCAAAAAGGGGACTTTATGAATGAGAGAATGGGACTCATAAACTTTTCCCACTCGCCCACCACCTCCACCACCCTTTGAACAAGGTTTAACTACACTTTGGGATTTTTTGAATGGGAAAGTAAGTGGCTTGGTTATTACGAGGAGGTGATGGTCAGATGACAGGTGCCGTTTTTCTGCATGTAGGTTTATTACCCAAAAAATTGGAGTGCAGCAGACTGGACAGGTCATGACTCAGTTTGAGGCAATTTTCATAACCTGTGAATCTTCCCCAACCCCCTTGCCAATGTATTTTCTGGGGGATGAGGGTGGATTGAAACCAATTTCCTCCTTTCTTTTGCGAATTTCGGAGAGATGTGTCAAGGGATGTGTCAGGAGAGGGAGGGAAGAAGGGCCCAATCAGAGGGAATAATTTATGGGTTTTTCCATTTGTCCAAACTTGGGAATCTAATTTAGGAAATTGGCGAGGAGGGTGGAGGGGAAGGAAGAATTTGCAAACTCCTTGGGGCACAACAGCAGCGTCCCCTCGGTCTCGATTGATTTTAATTGCCCTCCGCTTTATTCCAAGAAGGTTACTGTTGATTCGTAGGAGGGGAAGTAGGAAGGAGGGCGAGTTCTTGGAAAATTAATAATATTGGAAAATGGGAACAAATGATTGGTCGTGTCAATGACATTGGGGTCCTACTGGGGTGACTCGTCAGGATGGTCCACCACTACCAGTCACCGCTCGATACGGAACGATTCGGCCGTGCGGTTCGCCCATGAGTGTTCGGTAAAGTAAAGCACAAAGGCTCCAACTCCTTTCCTTCCTCCATTGTGTTTCTAGATTCGGAATTGAGAATTGTTTACACTACCAGAAATCAATTGTTGGAAATCGTGCTAGAAGTTGACGTCGCGGAAGGCGTTTCTTGTCGGCAGTTTTCCAGTAGGAATCTTCCATTTCTCACTTAACCTCTGGAGGGCACCATCACTCCCTCAAGACATAAATAATCTCCAGCATCTTCTAATCGAAAAGTTGAGACCAAGACGAAAAGTGGAAGATTTCAGTGGGTGGATGATGGATTTGGAGGATTCTTCTTCTGGTTCTGAAGGTAGTCTCTCTCAATTCAATTAACTACAATTTCTTGGTCATTTTAATTTAATTCCCGTACGCACCCTAAGATCATCCGCTGATAAATCCTGGGGATTCTGTGGCTTATTATAAAAAACTGGAAGAAAATCATGGGGAGTTTTCTACGTCAGTCCTCAAGCATTCTGCTCCCAGTTGGTTAGGAAGAGGTTAGGCAAGGAAAAAGTTTAGTCGGCAACTTGGCTCTGAGTTGCTTACATTGAAAGTCGCATGTTCAAAGGAGGTCTCCTTCAGCCTTCCACCACGATCCACGACACATACACACAAACAGAGACGGGGAAACCTTGTCAAATTGAATTCAAACCTCACTCGTAGCAGAGCCTTGCCTTGAGTCAGTCACACAAAGTCTGTCATCTCCCAATAGATTTTTCTTGGCAGTAAGGAAGGCGTTTCGTGGGTTCGACTTGTTCAAATAGTCCCGAAATCGCGCATCTGTTGGATTTTGGGCCCGGAAGTGGATCCTCCAAACATTTTCCAATTATTCCCAACTTTTGT
This sequence comes from Anurida granaria, assembly GCA_034694825.1. Lineage (NCBI taxonomy): Eukaryota > Metazoa > Arthropoda > Collembola > Poduromorpha > Neanuridae > Anurida > Anurida granaria. The sequence goes on from JAQIWD010000400.1 coordinate 14,909, forward strand.
GCAAAAATTCCCCCGCTTCCCCCTAAGGGTTCTCTTGTACCAAGCCGAGTGGAATGGAAGGGCCGGAGTGTGGGTGGAAGGGCCCTTGAAGTGCATCCAACTCCTTTCCCAGTGTCATCCCGAGACTGTTTCAGTGTGTTTGTTTATGTGGAGATTTGGTGGGACGGAAAGAGTCAGTAGTTTAAAACTTGACTCTCAATTAATTGCCCATTAAGAAGTCATAAAAGTTGCGTAAAACAGAAGGATACTGGAGTTGAAAAAAATTTATGATTTCGGATATAAAAAGTGGAACACTACCATTCCAACCTTAGCAAAGATTGACACTCACCCCCTAGGAATTTGATCTTGAACTTTTAATGATCAAATTATTTGCAAATTTGGAAACAAGTCCTCTTTTCGGCTCCACTTACAAAACAATTAAACCCCATCATCACTTTTAAGGAAATTGGACTTCAAACGTGTGGTTGGAGTGGAAAACGAAAGGGAAATTTTTAAAGCGTCATAAATTGGGAAAGGTGATAAAAGGGTCCTTTCCCTTCATCTTCCTCCTCCTGGAGCCCTTTCCCTTGCCCTAGCATCGCACAGCACCACCACGTACCACGCCGACTCTTCCATAAAACTTTCCCACTGTGGTTCCTGATTCCTGATGAGATTGAGAATAATGGGGGGACTGGGAAGTGCGTAGAGGTCAAAGGTACAACCGTGGGACTAATGACTATGTTATTTACTTGTTTGCGTGAAGGTGGGACTGGAACTCTTGGGGGACTAGAAAGCCCTTCGTCCAATCCAAATTGTCGCCTCAGCCTCAGCATGATGAACGGAAATGGTGGATATGATGTGGACAGTGGGCATGGACACGGTGGTGGGGCAACGCCGACCTCTGCGACCATCATCAACGGAAATTCAAGTTCATCCACGTCAGGCTCCTACGCGGTCAAATGTGAGACGTCCCCTGGGAGTAGCGTCATTTCCAATGGAACCTCCGTCGGCCCCCTTCACATTCCAGCCAAACGCCTCAACTCTGCTGCAAGTACCCCATCGAGCAATGCCACGAACGCTTCCTCCTGTTCCCTGACTGGGTACGGAGCCGCCGTGGCTGCAGCGGGTATGAACTTAAATTGTACACTTGATTTTAATTCTAACCTCCACCACACCCCTCCGCACGCTAATGAGTCTGTCATTCGTCATTCTTCTCATCAAGCTTGGACTGCTTACGGGGAATCAGTCGGAGTTGGGGGTGGGGTCAGTTCTGGGTCCGGATCCTTTGAACCCACGCCCTACAACACGCCCATGAGTCATCATCACAATGCCGCTGCAGCCGCTTCCTACGCCTACGCAGTCTCAGTCGACTCCAACCGCCGGGCAGAGGAGAGCCGGAAGCATGGACTCTCATTTTGGCCAAACGATTATCCCAAATATGCCCCACCCCCAGGCGTTGGGGTGGGGATCAGCGATTGTCAAGGGTTTGGAGCCCAAGGGTGGTGCCCGAGCCCTTACTCACCTTACGGGACGGCTCGTGTCCCGAGTCACATGGCAGACAGTCATGGGCAGTCTGTTTCCTACCTAACCTCAGCTGCAGCATCGGCTCTGGCGGCTTCTGAAGATCGTCGCTCAGTAGAAGCTTCTCCTTACCATGAGGGCTATGGGTTGCGGAACGCGTATGGAAGTTCGGATCCAATGGCTGGAACTCCTTACCCACCACCAGGTCAGTCCCACAATTCTCTTCTGTCATAATTAATTAATTATCAGGTCATCTATCATGCCGAGAAGCCAAGTACGTATCGATCGGTTCGTTCGACATCACTCACTCCCTCTCAGTCTGTCCATCATCAGCAGCGTGTATTCCAGCTACTGGGTTCAGTCTCATGATTACTCAGTTTACGAAAAGATAGGAAGGGGAGGGGAGTCAAATTACCCATTGGCATCATCCGTATCAGGATTGATCCGATCCTTCTCTCTTATATTTCCTATCAGAAAACTAAGAACAAAGGTTTAGGTTGCTTGGAAGAGAAGGGTTAAATGGCGTCTTTAGTAAAAGCATCTTATAATCTCCATGATTTATTTCTAGATTTATGGAATCAGGAAATCGCTTTAAGCGTCGCAGTCGCACTCGCAATAATACGCTCGTAGGTCAGTTGGTCGAGTTATTTTTGTACTCGAGCCATAAATGGCACTCGAGGGTTACGTAAGGCCCTTGTGTCGGTAGATTTGTGAAAAGGTCAATTGGAATCCTATTGAGGTCTGTCACATCTTACAATAATTGCCCCTAGACAGGGAAGGAAGGGTATATGACCCTAGAAACAGGAAAAAGGAAACCGCTGAACAAGGAAGGAGCACTTTTTTTTAGAAACGAAGTCTCATAAAACCCTTTGGAAGGAGACTGGAAGGAATCCTTTTTCTGTCCATCAATAAAATTTGTTTGAGTCCCTTCCTGATTGTTAAAAAAGAGAGGAGTGGGAAGTGTGGGTCCTTTCCGAGGTCATCGGTCAATCCCTTCTGTTTTACTTTCAATTTCCTACAAGTACCTCTGGAGTCGGAGTCACTTTGGGTTATTTTTGACATTGAACTCTTTTATACCCCCAATCCCTTATAGGTGCACCCTTCAAAACCCTGGGTTTATTTTATTTACGGAATTCAGGGCTACTGCAGGAGTGGAGATGAAATGAAAAGAAGAGCAAAGGCAAGAGTTTTTATTTTATTGATGAGACCACCAAAGGTCAGTTTTAGGAAAGGCTAAGTTTGGCTCTTTTGTTGGGGATCCAAGATCCTGGCTGTTGTTTCGGTATCTTCAGATTTTTTAAAGTCTTTTTTTAGTATCAATTCTACTCTGGTTTCGTCAAGTTTTGCTTTTGTTTCTTCCGTTGTCCTACAAGTTTGAAATCAAAAATCGATTAAAAAGTGTCCGCTTCACCGTTCGAAGGAATCGAATCTATTGGGAATCTGTACCTTTACTATCTACAATGTTTGATGAGTTAAAATTTCAATTCTCAAAATCTTTTGCACGGAGACAAACGGATCAATTTTCAAGGTATGTTTTTTTTTTCATTTATCCAAAGTAACAAATCTATTGTATTTGGGAGTTAAATTTTATTAAGATTTTCAAAAACATTTACGCGTCGACAAGATCTTATAATTCCTCCGACTATTTAAATTTTTTTTTAATTTTGGCTAATTTGCATTAATTTTTGAGAGTGAAAATGAGTTTGTAGGGGATGAAGGGAGGCTGATGGGATGATGATGATAATGGCGGAGATTCATCTCATCTCCTTTCCTTGTTATAATGAGTAAAGAAGATGCAAAGATTTTTCTAAGATGAGGATGATGTAAATAAGGGGAGCAGTGGAGTCTTCTTGAATTTTCTTCCATTCCTTCAATCTTCCCTTCTTTCATCTTCTCTTCTCATTTTTTATTACGACTAAATAGTGCCATATGGACACATTCGTCTTCCTTTCAGGGCTCTAAGCATCCACCAACGCTTCCTTCACCTCTTCCAAATCTTCCTTAGAATAAAACAATGAAACGGGAAAACATGGAATTCGTGAGATTTTGGAGAAGGCAAATCCAATCTAACCAATATCGTGTTGACTTCAACTAGGAGTTTTGTTACCCAATAATGTTGAATTTAGTTTGGAAAAGTTAACGGCGTGTAGGGAGGATGGGTATAAGTTGCCTTAATTCGTAATTCATAGATTGCGAATTTGGCACTTTGTGCTCAGATCTCTCTCCTCTGCTTCTGTTTTCCTTCTGATCATCTCGTCTCTTCTTAATTTGTGCTGCTGGAAATAGAAGGGAGACAATAGGAGCATGGAGCAGGAAACAAATGGATCCATGGGAGGGATGGTTTCAAATATTTAACAATTCCTCGTATCTCTTCTTTCGCCTCTACATGAATCTTGGGGAAGCTTCCTTCTTGGAAACAGATCTTGGTATTATTCTTATTCCTAACCCTTTTCACACATGGAACAAAAGGGAGCCCCGATGAGTCTCATTCGTGGTCACTGCGACAGACAGAGGGAAGAATACAATAGTTTACATTTTAAACGAAGGTTTTTAGCAGGAGGTTGTGAGAAAAGAATTCCAAAACATTGTCACGTTGTTGTCTTCCTTCAGTTCCTCTCAGTCAGTTCTCTTGAATTCTTAATCCATTAATCCCAAAAGTTCCTTTCATCTTTCCCTGTCTGTCTCCCCTGTGCATGCCCATGAGCCTCCACGTCTAAAAAGAGCAGCTGGAGAATATGTTTTCAGTTTTTTGGAAACTTGTAACTTGTAAAGTGGAATTATTTAGCATACAATATGTCTAGGGCTAAATGCTAATGCTAATGCAAGGGTTAAAGGGGACTCTAATTTATTCCATTGTTGTATCTAAACTAATGCTCACCCACTGAACTGTGGAGGAACTTACATCTTCCGTCTCCATCATTTTCTATAAAATATATATAAAACTATATATATATATATATATCTATATAGTTTGCACACGAATGAACCTAACAGAGAGAGCATCTTTTCTGCTCCATGTACAAATTTCCCATCCTAGCGCCAACTTCTTCTGCATTTGCGTATCGTGTTTGTCTTATCAATTCATCTTCATCTCATTTCATCAAATGGCATAAAACAGGTTTGGTGCGAGGGCAATTAAGGGACTGGAGAATCATATTTTGTGCTTATTGGCCCAATTAAACTGCTGGAGTTGATGATGGTAGATGAGGAGGTCATTGAATAAATTACAGTATTAGTTTACTTTTTTTGAATGGAGTTTATCCAAGTTATATTAGTTGCCTCTGATTGTAATTGAAAGTGACGAGTAAGCAAAAAGATGATGGGGAGATGATGCAGTTGCGTTATCTCAATTGGTATCTTCATAAACAAAGGATAAATAGGTGCTAAGCACATTGCAAATCAAATTGCTCCATTGGGTGACGCTATTTTGAGAAGGGATAAGGAAGATTCAGTTGCGTTGCGTCTGTGCGTAAACTCCATTTGTGTACGTATGTGCTATGGGATCCTAAATGGGTGAAGATGAAGGACCATTTCGGAGGATGGGTTTCCATGGATTGGGCAGAAAATGGGTTCTTCCATCCAGGATAAGTTGAGATGAGATTCTAATTTTTGCAAGAAATGAACCAAGGTTGAGCGTTGTGGCTTTGGTCATTGGATTGGGATCCTGTTGATATTATTTTTAATCCTATTCTTTCCCACTACCAAGTTGCATAAGTTTCCGTAGGATTTTTGTTGTGGATGACGTCAGTTTTATTGCACCTCTTTTATAACCCACTAAAAAGTCAAAGGAGTCAGTTGAGGCATTGTAAAGGACTCCACTGCTGAAACAGTGGAAACTTAATGGCAGAGATATAGAATCAAGAACCCTAACCTACAACAACGAACATCAAATGGAACGAAAAACTTTGGAAGACATATTTATATTATATTATATATTAGTAGTTAGTTTCCCAATGGAAGACGATCTTTTCATCTGCGGCAATTGGAGAAATAATTGGAAGTCTTGATCTATTTGACTGGCGTCAAGATTATTCATTTTTTGAAATTTTACATTGAAACAGCAACATTGTACTTGTTAATTTTGGGGAAATCTTCAATCCTTCAATTTATCAGCCAGTGAATCTCATCTTCTTACCCCGTCCCGTTTCACATTTAAAAAAATAATCCTTGAAATTCCTTTTCAAAAAGTAGGTTTTAGCCTGAGTCCCATTTTCTGGTTTCGGTAGGCGTGATTTGCTTGTTAAGATCAAACCAGGAGTGTCATCTTTTCTAACATGTAAAAGGCACGGTACCTGGTTTCTCAAAAACTTTATTCCGGATCATTTAATTCAATTCATTAATAAATGGTAAATGTTTCTGGTTTTGTGCCTTTGGTGAATAGGCGGAAGAGCATATGGTCCTTCCACGGTCCAATGAATAAAGGCGCTCATTCAGTCTCTCCTCCATTCCATCTTGTACTAAACCCAGAGCGAGTAGTTTTAGTTTGATTTTAATTCATGATGGCAAAGAAATGGCTTCCCGGTTCTAAATGAATGCTTAGGATGGGAGTCCTTCCTTCTTGGGGTTTCTTTACTTGGACTTGGACTGAATGAATTTGAATTCAAAACGGATTCTTGGGGGTTGGACTCTTCGTCGTCTCTCTTTGCTTTTGGAAGTGAAAGAAAGGGAACCATCTGCTTTCCTTCTTATTACATGAGCAAGGGCATAGGTTAGGTAGGAGGTTCCAATAGGATGATACTGGAAATTTATAAATCTCATCAGCATAATATACTTTAAGAGCACAATGGGATGCGGATGGCTTCAGGCAGGATAATGTTCAAGATGCACATGGGCATGAATTATGAATTGATTCCATCTTATTTGTTTAATGAAACTATAGAGAGCTACCCACGTATCTGAGTTTCAAACTAACAATTTGAGAAAAAAATTTCTATAATTTCACATGACTTTAATGTTCCGAAATTTTATGAAACTATTCCAAGTGAATCAAATTTTTTAATCATTAGTTTTTGCATTTGGAGAAAGCATTTCCTGTTCCTTTTCATTTCCGGAACTTTCTCCCCTTCTGTGATTGGTTCTCCTGATTGGAATGATTTCAAGGAGACTGACTATTTCTTCAAGTAGGAATGCGGCAGTAGGAGCTCCGCTGTTAATGGAAATGTTGATGATGAGAATGGGGGGGTTTAGTTGTGTAATTCTCATCATCATCTTCTTCTTCCATTCCACCGCCATAACCATCTTATCACTTGCCATTTCTCTTCCTTCCGTTCCACTCTACCGTCGTCCCGTTTTAATCTCACTATCACCCACTACCAGCCATTCAGAATGAAGCATTTTGGTTTTCTCATTACCATCCTCCGCCCTTTACCATCTCCCAGGAAAGGAACCATCCAGGAAGGGGAAAGTGTGAGTTAATGGAGAATTATTTCTTGGATTTTAGGCATGGAATGGAAATGACATCAAGTAGACATCCAAACCCAAGCTACCCCTTCCCATTATCGGTGGAGGAGGAGGACTTGTGCCTTCTGCCGTTTGTAATGGGAATGGGAATATAAAGTCAAGTGCCCCATCATGGATGTTCGCATCCCCATCGTCATGTCTCCAGAAGACCAGTTGGTTTTGTCATTTCCAAGGGTTGGTTCCGTTATTCGTCCAAATTTAATAGGTGGCCCATGTCCTCATCCCCTAAGAATTTAATTAGTGTCAGAATCATGTTCTCATTAGGCTCCCATTTTCAAACCGCCTGGTGAGTCCAGCAGGGAGGCAAAACTTGATCCAGTTTACGTAACCGGGGCGGGGGGGGGGGGGGGGGACTTGAA
>JAQIWD010000401.1:0-22209 GCA_034694825.1 Anurida granaria
TGGCAGAAATGGTACATATAGTAACCTTATCCTTCCATGTAACTTGATGGCCAGACTGATTTGTAACAAATTAGTATACTCTGACACGACCGCATTTGTTTGCTTTTTTGGTACAGGAATCGAATTCGTCAAGACGGATGACAAGAAGGCTGCCAAGCAACATGGAATTGACGAACTACCCACACTCGTCTACTATGAGAATCGTGTGCCAAATGTTTATGACGGTAAGATTTTCCTTCTTTGTGTTTGTAGAAGGGAAACCATTAATAAGGCAAGAGCTGGCTGTGGGGATCTTACCAGTGTAAGCGTGCTGATTTAATGTTTTCAGGTGACCTTCGCAATGAGGAGCAAGTTCTTGAATGGTGGGTACAAAATTAAAATAAATATAAAAGTGGAATCGCCAAATTGGTAGCACGATTATAATGTTTGCACCGATTTTTTATGTAGGCTAATCCACCAATTGCAATCTGATGAAATCGAGGACGTAACAGGTAAAATCAGTTCCTTTGTCTATAATGCGGATTCTCACCAGAAATATATTTGTTTTAGATGTAATGCTGGACAGACTGATCCTTGAATCCAAATATCTTGCAGTCCTATTTTGTGAGTATAAAATCCAAATTTTGTTTGAACACATGTATCCCGATAGTTAAAATTAATTAATTCAAATATACTTCAAATGGATTCCAGATTCGGAAGATCAAAAGGAATCACGAGAAGTACTCGTCGAATTGGAAAATATTGGTAAGGCCGAACCAATCAACTTCATGGCCCAAATAACATTCGGTTACAATTGTTTTGTTCGTTATTTTCAGATGATGAATGTGATGGTGAGTAAACGCTTAAAAACTTATGAATTAAAATGTATGGAAAATTCCCATTAATTCCCACTCCAATGGTTTTCTCTTCACACAGGCAAAGGAATCAACTTTGTGAAAATCGGTTAGGATATTCTAATAAAATTTAAACATGTTCTAAATTGACTGCGATTAATTTAAAATTGATTTCCTAGATGATTTGTCGGAAGCCGCTGAATACGGAATTGACACGACGCCACGCTTGGTCTACTTTGAAAATTCAATTCCGAGTTTATACGAAGGGAACTTGATGAAGGAAGAGGAAGGTGAAAATTCGCATAAAATTAATTTAAAATTGGTATAAATCTCCAGAAATTTTAAATTCCAGTTCTGGCGTGGTTGATACAACAAACGGAAACGGATGAAATTGAGGACGTAACTGATGAAATGCTTGAAAAACTAATTAACAACAATCGTGCAATCGCTGTACTATTTTGTAAGAACCCTTAACTACCCCCTATCACTGATCACTAAACTCCAAATCACTGCTACTGATCACTGAATGACTCTTCCCACGGTTTTTTGACCCCCCTGGAATGATTTCATTTTTATTTTGCCATCTTTCCGTAACGGCTTTCTCTTCTGATGAAACTGATGGAAGAGTTAAGGACCCCCTGTACTACTTTCATGTACTTTCGCTCCCTTACTCTTGCTTTCTTTTTCTTTTCTATGTCAAGCATTACATGACGACGTGGCAGTACTTTTCTGTAAGCGCTTTTTAGTTTTCAAATTATCGTTTCCTAGAGTGTAGCTAATCAGTCAAGTACATGTCATGTTCCTTGCCTCTCTATTAATTGTGGTTAATTTCCAACTTCTTCCCACCACTTGCTCGAATAACCCAAAATTCAATTGTGTAGACGATAAAACGCAACGGAAATCACAGAAAATTGTTCAAGAGTTGGAACAAATTGACCAGGAGTGTGACAAGGTATGCAGATCCACCAGTACGAAATCTTTTTAATAATTATTAATCTCAGGCTTAATTAATTTATGATTCTTCTTTTTTTACCCACAAGCACGGGATCATCTTTGTCAAGATTTCGGATGAAGGGAAAGTGAAGGACCTCGGCCTTCAAGTACCCTCACTCATTTACTTTGAATCCAAGGTTCGTAATAGTAAATTCATGGAAATTGTTAAAGATTTTGGTTTTTACATCAAGTTAATTTAGGTTCCACATCTTTTCGAGGGGGACTTATCCGATGAGGATTCCGTACTCAAGGTAAGTGAGAGTTCACTCTTTTAAAATCTTGCGTTACACATACTTTTAAATATTTATGCATATTTCTGTTTTTCCCCGCAGTGGTAAGTGGGTTTGAGCACGAAGCAAAATGGCCAAGGAAATAACAGCTAAAAATTGTTTAGGTTACTCCATCAACTACACGCGGATGAAATTGAAGAGGTACGCCAGCTGGCTCTACCATGTTCAAATTTTTGAATACGTTTAAATATACGCTGCTATATTTGATTCTAGGTCACGGATGAAATGTTGGACCAATTAATTGAGAAGAATCCTTACGTTGCAGCCGTGAGTGTCTGCTCAACTCTGCAACCTTGCATTAATCCATAAAAATAAATTCTGGTGTTTGGTTGTAGCTCTTCTATGACAAAGATGACAAACAGGATATGGAAATTTTGAAGTCATTGGAAAATATTGATGACGAGGTAAGAAAAATTGGATAAGAAATTAACCTTATCATTAACAATACCTGTTTTATGCTCCCGCAGTGTGATTCCCATGGGATTCTTTTCGTCAAGATTGACGATGACAATGAAGCCAAGGAATATGGCCTTGAAAATTTGCCAGTTCTCATTTATTTTGAGAATAAAGTACGTTCTGTCATAAATATTTTATAGTTTCCATTTCATGTTGATTTGAGTCTTGAGGAATTGACCATTTGTTTAATTTCCTTTCAGGTACCAAGCATTTTTGAAGGTAAGGGAAAGCTGAGTTTATTTAGAAAAATTAATTAATTTTCGCTCATCCAATTTAAAACTATTTTAATTGTTCTTCCAGGAGATTTATCTGTGGAAGAAAATGTGTTGAAGTGGCTTGTGGAGCAGCGTACGACGGACACAATAGAAGAGGTTTGTCACATACTTTTTTGTCTTGTTACAAGTTGATTCTTACACGGAACGTTCTGTAGGTAACGGATGAAATGCTGGAGAAATTGGTGAACACGCACACATACGTCGCAGTCTACTTCAGTAAGTTTCGACAGTGCCAAATATATGTTCAAGAATGCAATTCGAAATCCAGAATATTCTGCCATAGGTGGTCCTTGTGATGAAAAGGATTCGGAAAGCTCTTGCACTTCCATCTTGGCAGAATTGGAATCACTTGATGATGATACTGACGAAGGTAAAGACTGTTAACCTGCCACTATGTAGAATATGACGCGAATTTCAGCATAGCTGAAAAATTTTACTCATCTTTGCAGCTGGAATACAAATGGTGACAACCGAAGAACAACTTTTTGGAAAGAAAATTGGAGTAAAATATTATCCATCCCTTGTAAGTTACATTCTCAGGATCAACGTTACAAGTATTGTGTAGTAAGCTTGTAATGACGTATTTTGCTACTTCAACAGGTCATGTTCAGAAACGGTGACCCGCTCTTTTACAAGGGAAGCTTGACAGATGAAGATGAAATGGTAAAAGCTGCTATACAAATTGATATTCACCTTCACTGAACGTTGACTGAAATTTTTACATTCCACAGTTGGCGTGGCTGACTGATGAGACCACATTGGAATTACCTGACCGTATAGAAGAAGTAAATCTGAAAATGCTTCAACGACTTCTGGATCAACAAGAGCATGTCGTCGTTTTTTTCTACAACGCAGAGGATAAGAAATCACAGAAAATTCTACAACAATTGGAAAACATTGATGACGAGGTCAGCCTTAGCTTCTACATTTCTGTTAAATTTGTTCTTTTCTGTCAAACAATACAAAAGAATTGTTTGCTATTAATAGGCTGATAAAGAGAACATGGCATTTGTCAAGATCTCAGACTCGGATATGCTTCGGGAGTATGATTTAAATCCCCTACCAGCTCTTGTAAGTATCTTACTAAATTACTAAATAATGTAATAGTTACAAGGTTGTTCAATATTTAAATGTGTTCCAGGTTTACTTCCGGGCCAAGTTTCCCAGGATTTACGCAGGCGATTTGCACAAGGAATCAAACGTTCTTCAGTGGCTCCTCCAGCTTAAGAAAACCCCAACTGATCTCATTGAAGAAGTCGATCGACGAACATTGCGAATGTTGCTGGACGAAATGGTATCCACCAATAAAACAAAGGAATTTGGTGTAGGTTCCTTGATTGATCCCATTTTTGTTTTCCAATTAGGATCATGTTGGCGTCTTCTTCTACGAAGACACTTGTACAAAGATCTGTGCTGACATATTACATGACTTGGAAACTATTGACGGTGAGTTGCATATAGATTGGAAATCGCTTCGCTTTAAAAAAAAAACAAAAAAAAAAATTGGATAAAAATTGGAAATTTCTTTGAATTTTAGATGAAGCTGAAGAGGAAGGGATACAAATGGTAAAAACCACTGACCTGACAATCGCCGAGGAATTGAACGTGAAAGACTTTCCAGCCCTGGTTTACTACCAAGGAGGAATCCCAAGCTTGTTCAAAGGTACGCCCGAAAACTAACACTCCCATTAGCCATTTTCTCAGACATTTTGATAGACTTGAGTTAAACGTAATCTACGGGCACCTGCAGGTGACTTAACTGATGAGGGAGGAGTTTTAAGGTGGATGCGAATGATTCACACAATCTCTGGTGGACTTGATAGTAGTGAGTCATTTTAGTTTAAATCCAACCGCCATTTAGCTATTCCACTACACACACACGCACGCATGCTCACTAAACAACAAAACGTGCCATAAGCTTCCCATGCTGCCAGACACAAATACACTCCAAATGCTCATGGGGTTGATTAACCTTTGACCTCAGAATTAAAATTGAGCCTCCTTTCTATTAGAACCCAACAAATGCCTAATCATGAAGCTAACGGAAGAATCCGATAATAATGAGCAAGAGTTCCGATGCTGCCCTGCATCAATGGATGTCTGTGCAGGTATGGTTAAGGTCACTCCGGGGGGAAAGGAATCTCAGCCAAAGGTCAAATTGCAATGCGACCAAGGGGAGGATCATGGCGATGATGGGGGAAGCGATGAGAATGGAGTTGATGGCAACATTTCCAAGAAGCAGCCTCCGGCGACGTCCAAAGTATCAGAATCAAAGAGCCAAGCTGCTGCAAAGAAGGCTGACGATGACCAAGAGGAACTTCGCCGAAATGACGTTAGGAAGCGCATCCTGTCGACTGGAAAACTGTCCGCAGGTAGCTGATTCCTTTCCCCCTGGAAGCGACATTCTCTTTATATTCCATACACCCCTATAATAAATTACAAATACATTTGGATTAAACTACTTTTAGGACCTACCAAGAAACAGGATAAACTCCGTCCCTCCCTCGTGAGCTCAGTCATACAAAAACTCTCCACGGTGTTCAGTTAAATTCTTTACATGCTCAAAGAAAAATTACGTTTAACTCAAAAATTTGAATAATTTTACTAAACGGATTCAATAAACTATTTGGCTATGGGTTCACTTGTACTTATAACTTGGTTTAAATTATCCATTCCATACTCTGTCTGCAGATGACCTTGAAAACCAGGAAGAAGTTTATGCCTGGTTGGTTTATCAGCGTCATTTCGAAGCGTTGCCGGAATTGACCCGGAGCGATTTAGACGACTTGATAGGAGACAGCGACTACCTCAGCGTCCTATTTTGTGAGGCTAAATTTATATTTCCTTTGCTTGTTTATTCCTTGCGTTCGTTGACGTTTGTACTCCCATCAGTTTCAAACTATAGCGACACCGCCTCTGCCAGAGCTCTCCGCCGTGCTTGTGTAATTGCAGAAGATGCTGCCGGTGGGTTAAATTTTATTTGCAATAAAATAAATTTGAAATGCGTAATAAAAAATTCTATTGGTTCAAATTTTATTTAGAATTCGGAATACCGATTGCAAAAATGGGTAAAGTAACGCTTCAAATTTACGTTAAAAACCTTTACGTTGGTAAATGTAACCACGTTTTTGTTTATACAAAGGCGATCCAATAATTGCCAAGAAATACGGAGTAAGAGAACTTCCGGGATTGATTCTGTTCAGGTACATATTTTAATTCATTTTTCAGTTAACTGCACACAAGCCACATTTTAAAAATTTTCTGATTATTTAGGCGTGGTCGGCACATAAAATATGAGGAAAGCATAGAGGATGAGGAGGAGATGCTCGACTTTTTAACCGCACCTGAAAACATGATACTCAAGTACAAAATGTTTAATCACAACATTGAATTACCTAATTCAATAATTAATTTAACTCCCCTCCCTTTTAACTTTTCATGTTTTCACTCTGGAATTTCCATAAAGCGACCAAGTAAGTAGCAGTAATGTCAAGCGACATTGTGAAAATGATTCATTCTAAGCGCCTGCGCGTGTTGTTGATTATGCAAGACTTTAATTCTACGTAGATTGAAGTCGTGAATTCGAAGATGCTAGCGAGGATGCGGGACATGACTGAGCACTTGCTGGTTTTATTTTGTAAATACCTGAAAAGTGATATTTTGTGAAGCAATGATGAATTAACCTTTGACCACCTGGGATTTTAGTTAGCGAGACAGAATGCAAGCAGTGTGAACGCGTTGTTACAGCCCTGGAAGAAATTGACGATGACGCTGCAGAGGTACTCCGTTTAAAGTGTCGTTTTGTTACACAATGAGTTTACATCGTTCTTGTTCTTGAATTTAGATTGGCGTAAATTTTGTCAGAATTGATGGTAAGGATTCCAAAATTTCGAGTTCATTTCATGATTTTTATGAAAGCATGAAAATTAAATACACTTTTTGATTCAGATTGGTCTCTTGCCAGATCGTTCGGTGTTCATGCACTTCCGGCGCTTTTGTATTTTAGGTAAAACCCCTGCAGAAATTATTCACAGTACATTTCGTTTCTTTTTCAATTAACTTCCTATTAGGCTTGGTTCGGATGAGCCAGTTATTTATGCCGGAGATTTAAGGGCCCCGAGCAAAATACTTGAGGTAAATCTAATCCGCCATTATTTAGAATTATTCATTATGCTCAGCTACTAAATAAATTTCTGGTAGTGGATTATGATGCGGAAAGATCCGACGGGTGTGGCGATGGCAGAAGTAAACGGTGGAGAGTTGGATGATTTAATCAAAGCCGAAGACTCAGCCATTGTTGTCTACTTTTGTAATCCTTAGCATAATTCATCAACCTCCACCCCCATCCTTCTTAATGCCTTTTTCTATTGCTTTTTTTTTAGACAATAAATCTCATTGTTCAGCTTGTGAGCCTGAGAAGCACTCCAGAAAGCGGAAGCAAAGTGACGAAGACCCTGAAGCAGAAGCCAGTAAGTGGAACAATGAACAATTATTATTCATGAAAAATTAATAAACGCATACTTTATGCATTGCATTAATTACAGGTCGCCTATCACTTTGTGCCCAGTGCACAAACATTTTGGTAAAGTTGGAGAACGTTGATGATGAAGTGGCAAGGCGAGGGGTCACCTTCCTTCGGACAGGAGATCTGGAGTTTGCGTCTACCCAAGGGGTCAATGAATACCCAGCTCTGGTCTACTTTGGAAATGGTGAGCGTCTTCATTCGCAAACCTTTTCAGCGATTTTACTCCGCGATCTCTTTGACCTAGGTGTGGCCTCCGTGTATGAAAACCTTGGGGACGCAGAGGAAGATGACATTCGTCATTGGATAATGGAGCACAAGACAGACGAAAGGATTGAAATGGTGACCAGAGGGATGCTGGACCAACTTTTGATTGATGTCCATTACCTCGCTGTAACTTTAGCAAATGTCATCTCATGCTCACTATCGCGCTAGTCACTTAATTGTAATTCCTCCTTCCAGGTGTTTTTTTACAAGCAACCTTGCCGAGCCTGTGATACAATTTTAATGGAACTGGAAAAAATAGAGTGAGTCAAGGAAACATTCAATGCTTAGAAAAAATCGA
The DNA here is from genome assembly GCA_034694825.1 of Anurida granaria. Classification (NCBI taxonomy): domain Eukaryota; kingdom Metazoa; phylum Arthropoda; class Collembola; order Poduromorpha; family Neanuridae; genus Anurida; species Anurida granaria. The sequence goes on from JAQIWD010000401.1 coordinate 7,935, forward strand.
CTCCCTGATTTCAACTCAATTTCAGTGACGATTGCGAACTTTTCGGGATAAGTATGGTCAAGATTAATGATCCGTCCTTGGCGAAACGATACGGGATCACCAGCTTCCCCGGTCTTCTCTTCTTTCGGTAAAATTTATGAACATTTTAATTTTGTCAACAAAGTTGACAAATGTTCATTTGAGAAATGCTTAACTTGGCGACAAATTTGGCATACCTCTGTAATTCCAGCAATGGGAATCCTCTCCTCTTTGAGGGGGACATGAAAGATGAAGAAAGTGGTAAGATGGTCATCAAGTCCAACCTCAGCCATCTTGTTTCCTGTTGTTACTTTTTACTTGTTTTTATTTCAGTTCTTGAATGGCTTACAGACGATAACAACAGGGAACTGGAGTAAGCTGTCTTAATGAATTTTTAAATGACAAAATGTTCACGAAAACGTGTGGATTGCAGTGATGAGATTGAATCCGTGAATCAGAAGATGCTGGAGAGACTCGTAGACAAATCACCGTTCCTAGCCGTTTTCTTTTGTAAGATGCTTGCTAATTGGAATACTTAACTGTTCTAAAACTTTGTCGTTTTATACCACAGTTGACAGTACAGACTGTGGAGATGAATGTGAAGGTTTGCTCGTTTTAAAATTTATGTTCAAATATCTATAATTTGAATTTTATTCGCATTAATCCCTTTGTTCTCAATCAGCAATGTTGACATCCCTTGAAACGGTGGATGACGAAGCGGACGAATTTGGTTAGCAGCATTTGGGCAAACCTTAAACTGGGCAGCTATTTACATCTGACTGTTTCCAGGCATTGACATGGTCAAAGTCCCGGATGGTGATACAGCCCAGGAGTTTGGAATTATGAATGTTCCCACGCTTGCGTATTTCCGGCGAGGGACTGCACTCATCTACGAAGGGGACCTACTGGACCCAAATCAAATCATTGGTAATCCTCCGATTGGTCAAATTGCCAAGGCTTAATTCGTTGATCACGTAAATTCATTTCCCAATTCCAAATCAGCTTGGTTGACGTCCAACGAAGCATTCCAACTTCCTGGAGAAATTGAGGAGGTATTCTATGATTTCATCCCTTCCATCCCTTCATTCCAAGAATTTATTTCCTGCAAATTTAAAATATCTTACAGGTGAACAGAAGAATGTTGGAGAAATTGTTGGACGACAACGACTACGTTTGCGTCTATTTTTGTAAGGCAACGCCTGCTTATTTCGTACTAAAATTTCTCATAAATCTTCTTAGTCTTTTGACATCTTCTTGCTATGCAAATATTTCCAGATGAAGAAGAGTGTCCAAAATGTGAAGAAATCCTGGAAGAACTGGAGCGCATTGACTCTGAAACAGATAACCTGGATATTCTATTTGTGCGAATAAAGGATATCAAGTACGCCAAAAAGTGGGGCGTTAGCAAAGTAAGTTAATTTGATTGAATTCCCGTTACTAATCCAATGAGTCCTAATTCACTACAATTGTTTTCCAGCTACCCGCCATTGTGTACTTTCGTCGAAAATTTCCATCGATATACCGAGGAGATCTTTCGGATGAGCTAGTCATTCTAGATGTAACTTCAACCTTTTTCCAATAATTTAGGCTGCTAACACGCAAATATGTCGGCATATTGAATTGTGCGTATCTTATCCTTGTTTTTTCTTCCAGTGGCTTCAGAAGAATCGCTACAAGCAACCGGAGCTGAATCTGTTCATGTTTTCCCTAGCAAGTCTGAGCCTAGCATTTATTATTTACACCATTTTTATTCTGGTCTGTCTAAAAGACTAGAAGATTTATCATGGTCCATGGTGGGATGTTACCAACGACATTAGGATCCACCATACAAGTTATTTATTATCACCGTCCAAGCCATTCAACAACCAATAATCGCTTCTGGAAAAATAAACATCCTCTAACCTTCTTCAGTGTCTTCCAAGAAGTTCATTTAATTTTTTAATATTGACTTTTACTATTAACATTTACGGCACAACCAGATAATTGATTCTCCTTTCTTCGTAAAATTGGGATTTAAATATTTAAGTATGTTGGATGTCTCCGTAGTGTGACAACGTGGGGAATTTCGAAATTATGAACAATGGTTAGGGTAAGGTAGTTTTTTTACAAATCAATAATGCATTTTGAATAGAAAACATACTTTGTCATCGTGAGTGATGAGATGATGACTCGTCACGACATATATTTGGAATTAACACATTTAAATCAATTATATTCTTAAAGTTATTTATTTATTTTTAAAAGCATTCACTCACTCCTATTCGTATTGTTTTCGTATCGTCTTCTTTCTAACAAGTACATCCGTGATTCAATCAATTTGAGAAAACTAATGGATAAAATCAAATGCTCTTAATTTACTTCTCGTGAACTAAAATTATTCTAAATTATGAAAAATTAAAATCAGACCAGAGTGCAATTTTTGATTTTTGTGCTTCTAATAACACCTAAGTTTTAACTAATTTATAATTCTAGACGCTCCTAATTTTGCTTTACTAAAACTTCACTAGTACACGCAACAACTTCCCAGAGATGATTCCAATTTCCTTCAGTTTCTTCTACGCATGCACGTGTATTTTGACTTCCATTCCAGGAAAGGTCAAACAAATAAATACATAGTGCTCCCTATCATTTTCTTTCGGAAAACAAAAATGTCCATCACAATCATTGTTTTGTGGTTTTGGTTTTTACTAGCGCAGAAGTCCGTTTCGGGAGCATTTCTTTCAATGCCCCTTTCCATGCTCCAGCCCAACTAAAGTTAACTTAACTAATGATTAATTTTTAATTGTCGACGAAAGGCACTGTCATTTGTTACTTTTGGTTCCAAAAAACTGATAGCGTTTGATTAACCATTAATGTAACGGAAGCAAAAATAAAAGTTAAGGAGGCGAAAAAGTGGAGGGGCGCGCTGTAGGCTTGATGAGTTTTCGGTGCGTTAAAGCTGAAATTTCAAATTTTGAATCAAAATTATACAAAAACCGAATTTTTGTCAATTCTGTCCGAATTTTTGAAAATTTAGACCCTGTTTCCATGCACTGGTATTAAGTTTTTAAGAACTGATTTTTATGCGGTCAAAGGTCAAGACTAAAAAGATAAGCAGCATCAGACAGACGAAAGTAATAGGAACAGCAGAGATCGACAAGACCAAAAGCTACACTTAAATCGGGAGATCAGTAATTTATTGTACGAGAATGCTTGACCTATTAGTTGTAAGTCAACTTGAGGTCAAAGTATTCTCGTCACCCCTGTTGATTCTCCCCGCCGCACTGCCGCCGTTTGAGCATGCATACCACCAAATAAGTAAACAATGGAAAAAAGAGAGGTCAGAAGCTAAGCAAAGGGGGAAAGTTGCGGGTAAATTAGTATGGACAATTAATGGCTTAATACTGTGGTCCTTAATTAACTTAATCCTAAAATCACGCACTAATTAATAAATATTTACACGTTTTAAGTATACCTTGATGCGTCTTTCACCGTATTGTGATGATTTACTCTGTATCTTTGCAATTAAAAATTCGGCGAATTAAATTGAAGTGGAGGGATACCATACCTAAGGACAAATTTGAGTTATATTGATTGGTCACTTGGTTACTTTAGGATGGGTTCTAATAATGCCATTATGGAGGAAGAGGGAAGATTAATGTGGGCAGCATTTCATGTGATGCCTTCTCGCATCATCAATTAATGAAAATCTATGGAGGACAGATGACATGACATGACAAAGGGTGCCTGGACCTGGACGAGGGAAAGGACAAGCTGGGTGTCAAAGAAAAATAAAATTCTAAAGAAATAAATTCTCTGTTTTGGCAATGATGGTGAAAGGTTGTTGGTCACACTTGTCTTGTCTTCTTGATCCCTTAGAGAGCGTCTTCCTTCCTCATCGATTTCTGCACGAGCATGCACTTCCATGCACTTAACTTACAATAATTAACTTGCACTTATTATCCTAAGTAACTACACTTAACTGAATTATAAAAGGTACATGTCTTCTGTCTGGTTTTGGAGGGAGAGTAGGAGGAATTACAACAAAACTGCATTTTATTGGCAAATGGTCATCCTTCCCATTGTTACATGACGCTTCGGACAAATTTAGTCTTCATCTTTCTTCTCTGGCTTCAAATCTACCATGGCATGGAGTTCCTCTGCAGAATACCTGTAAGGACAAGAGAAAATTTAGTCCTGAGAAATACTGCAGACTGCGTCGGGACAAAGGTGAAATTGAAATAGAGACCCGGTGAAATAAACCGGATGACGGGGCAAAAGATGACCCAGCTCTTACCCCAATAAGTTCTCGAGTGGAGCTCTAAAGACGTAGACATAGCGCTTTCCAGCCGTCTTCTGAATGATGTTCTTATCATAATAGTAGCGGAGGCCTCGACTCAGCTTCTCATAATTCATCTTGGGTTTATTCTTCCGGATTCCCCATCGTCGGGCAACTTCGTCAGGATCCGTGAGCTTAAACTCCCAGCCGTTCCCCGTCCAAGTTATGAAACCCTGACACGTCTTGTCCGTTAGAAGCTCCAGAAGGAATTGCCAAAGTTGGATTGGACCAGAACCCGTGAAACAGGGACCACCCTGACCAGCACCTAGGACAAACAGAGAGCAAGTTGGTTAGGAATCTTGGACGCTTGACCTTTACAGGGTAAAAGTTGACCTTACCAGGGTATCCACTAAGCATGGTGGCTTGGATGACCGGTTTCATATCACCATTAGATAGTTGGGAGTGATGATTGTTGGGATGATGGTGGGAATGATGAAGTTGAGAATGAGGATCCCTATGACTATTGTTGTGGTGCTGGGGAAGGTAGGCAGGGTGGGTGTGGTGGAGGGAATTGACCAGTGGCATTTCAACCGGTGTGTTCCCACCACTCCCTCCGCTTGACCCTCCAACCCCCATTGACCCACCGGAGGATGACCAGTGATCTGGCGTTGGGAAACCGCTCCCGGGTACCGTCTGGAGCGGCGGAGAGTCGTAGTGGTGATTATGGGGACTACTTCCATAGGGCTCTGAATAGGAATCAGGTCCCGGGTATCGACCTGTAAACGAGAAATCCAAAAATTAGCTTAGCTCGCCATATTAGACTCAATTTACAGGCACATTTGTTCAAGGCACCCACGCCTCCATTACACGCTCCTTGCGCATGCGTTATTCCGCCGCCAAGGATTTAATTATCCTTCGTTTCACCAACTGCAACTGACTGTTCTGCCATTTAAACTTTGCAACTTTCCAATTTGTTAACAAAAGTGTAGAACTCTTGAGAGCCAGCGAGCTCCCTTATCAGTGCTGTCGAAACACGCTACTGCTCCTGCGCACGGCTGCGCCTTGGAAAGTAAGAGTAAAAGTGAAGGAAATGCATTTGGCACTTGAATCCTAATTAGTCGGGCGAATAATTAGCCTCCGCAACACTTCCTACTTATCACCTTCTGGCATGACATGCGGCTCGCAAGAGTATGACGGCGGTAGAGGGCGTGAACTTACTTCTTCCGTAATTCTTTGTCATAAAAGGTCCTTGGGAAAAGGCTTTGTCTGAGAGGAGGGAGGTCGAGTAGAACTCTGGTGAGTTTTCAACGTAGCCAGGATGAGAGCCTGCTGGGTCAGGTAAGGAATGATAATTTTCATCGTCAAAATTCTGGACATAGACAGTCTCATCATTTCCAGAGTGCGTAGTGGACCCGCTGGAAGGACCTGGAACTGTTCCATGGACTCCGTTTGATGTTCCATTTGTACTTAAACTTCCCCCATTGGCTAGTTCACTCAGTTGCTGCTGGACAGACTCTCCGATGTGGTGGTTGTAACCTGGAACAATCAAGAGGAAAAATCCAATTAATTAAGGTGGTCCAGAGAAGTATTGGCAATCAGCTCCAGCGTCCAGCAGAAGCACGACGTAGGGCGATGCGTTAGCTAATCAACCATTTGCTTCTTAACTTTGCTTCAAAGCTTCAGACTAACGAGGATCATTTCAGCCTTACGTTGATCAGACGCACGCATCACTGCATAAAGATCTGATCGCAATTAGTACTAGAAATCTTTCCAGGAATTGGTGAAGCGTTTATCGACAAATTAATCCGGCCAAGAAGTCGAATTTTTTTGCCCTTCAATTGCAAAACAACGGAGTAGGAAATGATGCCACACAAAATCAAGCGTCATGTGCTTGTAAATCTTAACAATGGAATCCCAATTGCATCTTTGCCAAGCTCAAATTTTGAATTTTCATAGTGCTCCTGCCATTAAATGTGGGGTTCAATTATTCATTTCTTGGTCCACGCCCACATTAAAACTCACCTGTGCAGTTATTTTCTCATTATCATAACCCCCTCCTCCCCTTCAACTAATTTGTAATGTCATGCAGCTACTGGGAAACGCCCTTTTCCAACCAATTATTATTTTGCACTGTTGAAATCCAGTCCATTACTTTGCTAAATCTCCACCATAACCAAACTCCTTTTGCTTACAACGCCGCAAACGCATCAAAATTTTGCATTTTGGAAGCACAAAAGAGAAATGAGCGGCGCATGCGCTGTACTCCCAGGATTGAAATATTGACGGTGGTAGCGAATGGTGGTTATGACCTTACTAACGGTACCCGTATATTCTTGGGATTCAGAACGCTGTACTAGATGAGTAAGGGGGAGAAATTAATTATCAAGGGCTGAAATCGACATGCACGACATGCATTCTCATCAAATCCTCCTCCTACTACTATCACTGGAATCCGAATAATTTCAACTAAAACAATGGAGGAAACCACTGTGAACTTTTCCCAGGAGTTTAAATACCCCAAACCGTATTATGATTATGGTTAAGTACACTGACAGTAAGTGCCGCTTCACTTCCTGTTTATTTCAAGCCTCCTGCCTGCCCAGCCCAATCGTGTACATCAATCCAAATGGACTATGTGAACTTCCTAACAGTTATTTCAGATGACCCCAAGCAACTAAACCAATAAAAAAAGAGATACACTGACGTGAACTCCTGAGAGGTCAGACACAAAAGCAAAGGTGCTTAATCCATATCTCTAGCAAATGGGCGTTAGAAAAAGATGGGACGACGACGGATGTATGCTCTGCTCATCCTTGTTATTCCTGGGTTTCAAAAATTACAAAATTCTTCATCATCCCCCTCGCGTTTTGCCATAAAAGGGAGAAAAGGTGGTGGTGGAAACAGGAATCGGATGTAAACATCCGGGCCAATCATCATCATCCCCCGTTAAACGCAGAAATCACACCTTTCATAGAGATTAACAATTTTTACAAAATCCATAATTTTCTACACGCACTTCAGATTTCCATAAAGCCCAACTCTGCGTCATTTCAATCCCTTCATCCCTCCCTCAAAAATGAATGAATAAAGTTCAAAAGGAATATTGGAAACGGGAAAACACTTTGCCCCGAAAGATGCAATCGGAGAAGATATTAACAAGTGGCCCTGAATTCATTATTGAAAAAAGGTGAATGAAATTTGGGTTTATCCTTCACGAATGCCTACGAAATCTAGGGGATTTAAGAACGAATTTTGTCTATTTACGAGTAAGATTTAAAAAGGAATTTTTTCAGTAGTGTTAGAACCCGCGGTTTCGCATTTCCTCCATTCATGCAACTGGAACAAAATATCCGGTGTGGACTAATCAATTGATTGGGTTTAAAACCTGATACTTGTAAATACACAAAAATTATTTTCTAAACAGGTTCAAAAGAAAACAAACACTTGATGCTAAAGCCGACAGAGTACCCTAAACCCAGAAATTGAGCTAAGGGTGCAGGTATTTTGCAATTTCGGAGGTGCTTGATGCTGGCAGCTTCTGTTCCTGCCCCTTTTCGTGTCATTTAATGAGAATAACAAGCATCGGGAATTTAGAGTCCATTAATCAAACAATCCTGGATTTTATTCTCATTTCATGACAATCACTATTTAGGGACTTTTTTCTCCTGAACTCTCCTTCATTCAGAATTGATAATTTAGAAATCCTGAATCAAAACCGGATATCCGGTGACATGAAGAGGAGCACTAGCACATGCTACATTCTCCCCATATCGCCATAGGGTTCAAAAATGTACTTTTCCACATCAACCACCACCACTGTCATCCCCCTCCTTAAAATAGTTTGAACCGGAAACACCACCACCACCACCACCGGTTCTCCATGTGTGCCCATAAGTCCCTGAACAAGTGAAAACAATCTGAATTAACCACCGAACCGAACTGGAACTTCCGAAAACCGAAAACCTCCCTAAAGTGATTCCCCATACCCCACCCCTCCGATTTTCTGTCCCACTGCTCCAGATTCCTACATACCCTCCCTTACTTTGCTACAATTTCCAGTTCCTTTCTCATAAAATCCGCTGGAAAAAGAACAGCGTCTTTACTTTCTCGGTTGTCAGGCAACAGGAAGAAAAGAAAGAAAACGAGGGGGGTAGTTCCAAATTCTGAGCCAACTCACCTGTCCATAGCATTCTTGGTGGAAGTTCATGTAGTTGAATCATTTTGTCTGCTAAAGAAGTTTTTTTCCGATTCAATAATAAAATCCAACTTCAGGTAGGACGAGGACCAAAGAGAAATTATTAAATTTCCCTTGCTTTCCCCTCCTTCTTCCCTAATGGAATTCCTGCCTCCTTTCTCTTCGTCTTGGAGAGGGAATGAAAAGGTCCACTTTTAAGTTTTGTAGAAATCAAATTAGAGTCACCAAATAGAATTTGGTTGAGAGATGAGGCGGAGAAAGTAATGAAAGTCTTCTTCTTCTGCCTTTGTTTCTTGCCTCTTCAACCTAAGTGATTGATTTGCTTATTCATTTTTCCCCCAAGACCAAGTGGGTATACATATCATTCCTCCTTGACCAAAAATCCTTTTAGGAGCTAATGAATTCAATCACTGAGCTTTTAAAGAACAATGGAAATTTGGAATAAAAATTCTTCTTATCTTGTTACCACAAAACACTAGAGGCGGGACGAACCGAGGAGGAATATTGCAAAAGGAAAACCTTTGATGATGGCGTTCCTTCTGGGCTCCCACTATTAGACTGACACTGAAAACTTGGGTGGGAAGCCACAAACACAACCACTTACTCACTATTCGACGACGGTCTGAAAGTTTTGGCAAAGTGAGGATTGATCAAGTAAAATTCAGACTTCCACCCCCATAACGCAAACAACCACCACCACAATGATGGTAAAGGACAATAGGCGTTTTAGTTTCTTTTTTCTCAAAAAACAACCACAGAGGGCTGACGTTATTAGTCTGACGCGAATTGACTGATGGAGTGATATGAACTAAATTCCTTCTGGTGATCTCTGGATCTTCCTCGGGGGGACTCTGTTGATCTCTGATGAAATGATGAATGAGGATTGAGAGCTCAAAATTCCATACTAATGGGACACATACACCTTTATTCCTTTATAGGATTTCTAATACTCAATAGCCAGAATGCCCTACTTGAAGAAGGAGAGGAACGAGGGGTTGACCGGTTCAGCTACGAACTTCCGGTCTTTCGAATCCACCTACAACACCTGGGGTTATCAAAAGGCCTGCAACTCCGATCCCGCACAACAATTGATATCCAAATAACAATGAATAGCGTCTCACACTATTCAGTCCCACACTCCCCGCTGCCAATCATAAGCAAAGGACTCAGGCGACTTGGACTTGGATGTCCCAGCATGACGACGAGGGATGCAATTCAAAGCTCGAGATTCATTATTGTGATTCTACTCCCACATTAATTACCACCGAAATGACACGCAGGCTCAAAATCATGAAGCAGGTGATGGAATTCTAAAAAAGTATCCAGACTTTTGTAAAATTCACTATTCCTACCCCCAAAAAAGACCATAAATTTTGATTCAAAATTTTGAAAAATGGTGAAGAGCTGAATGGATTTGAGGTTATCTCGTTAAAAAGAATTTACAATTAATGAAGCTAAAATCCAGTGTGGCATTAATCGCTTAATCAAGATTTCCCAAGAGGTCAACTATAGGTTGGTTGGAGGAAGGCTGGAATACGGAGGCAGATGGAAATGTTGTGTAAACGGATGGATAATGAGCCCAGCCTTATGCGATATAATAAGCGAAATGTTATGATGTTGCTGAAAAAACAACGGTTTAAAGTTCATTGTTTCTAATTGAATCCTGGCACCATTATGGGATCATTTCCCTGAGAGCGCGATGACCCACGAGGGAATTACGACGACTGTTTGTTGTAGAATTATTAAAACTTAGTCTGTAACCCCAAGATTTGACCGATTAGAAGCCTAGAAATTCCCATAAGCAAAACCTTGTACTTAATTTCAGCGGACATGAGACAGTTATAGAGAATTGGAAACATTGTGCTCCACACGGAGTAAATAAGGAGGACCAAGTTTCCCTTCCGGTTGGAAATCCACCATTGTTTTCCGCAATTGTAAAATTACTCAATTAACAAATAAGAGTTTGTTTTGTCCACTGATCCACTGCGAGCACAGAGCACTTCAACATGAGTCACTGGTAAATTTCCTTTGTTTCACCTTAATGTAAACATGGCCCAAATTTGCTAAAAAATGAAATATGAAACGAATGGGAACGACGCATGTCCAAAATTTGTGAGTTAATTATGAAATAATTTACTTCATGATTCGTAAAATTGCTTTTCTTCATTTAGGACGCTTGGGTGGGTTTGCCTAAAACTAATTACACAAGTTGTCTTTATTTGCATTTATGATGTTAATGGTTTACTGGACACCTAGCTATGAAGGATGAATAAATTGAAAACTAAAAGTAGCCAATGACGAATACTTAATTGACAAGCAGTTTCGTGGTGTGCAAGAGAGCAGAACTACGCCACGGCCCAAGTTGATGTAACCCAAGACGGACCCACCAACCCGAAGCATCAAGGACTTCTTGTTAATCCATTCCGGCTAAAATGTTTTCGTTTTTAAATCCTTCGACTTTGTTCGCCCAACAAAAGAAACATGAGTTTGCATTCAGTTTTTGCAGAATGGCGGCGGCTAAAAGTCCTCAGCACGTGTTCTCAGCCCCTCCCATTGAAATCTCAAGACGTGACCCGATGAACACTTGGCTGCTGCTTCAAATCATAGACAAGATGGAGTCCGTTCCTTAAGGACTCTGCTGCCATTGTTGAGCCGTGCCTTTAGAAAAGGACAATGGAGGAATAGTCAATCAGAAGGCCCATGGAATAATATTATCTCCTTGTAGGTGGAGTAGGAGGACATTGGGATGTCAAATTTTGAAGACTCCTGGGCCTACGTTTTCAATGATGTAATGCAATGCTGCTTGGGCTTCCACTATGAACGCTTCCTGTCCCAAGGTACAAAGTGCTGAGAAGAAAAATCCAAAGCTACCCTCCCCCGAAAGTATTTTCATTCATAAAAACATCGGGAAAACGGAAGTGGAGGTTTCGGTTACGCACATGGGTTCCCTTCTTGGACTAATTCTTATTATGGAATCTTTCCCTACTCACCGTGGTGGTGCGGGTAGCTCCAATGCCCCAGAATCTATGCCCCTCCCCCTGGAATCTTCCCCTACTTTCTACAAATCTGTGCCTCCAGGTTGCGAATCCCGGTCCCAACTTTGCAAAATCTCATGGCTAGCTGGAAATGTGCAGCGCTGGGAAGCGCGGTGACCGAGCTCGAACTAGGGTTAGTTTTTGAAGGGGTGAAAGTCAACGGTGGCGTCTCAGTCTCCCTCCCATGGATTTCAGGGGGATGAAAAAGGTTGAGCCTGTCAGAAACAGTAGATCCGAGCCAGTACTCTTCATTATGATATTTAGGACAAAAAAGAACAATTTCATTCAGAAACACGACTTCCGGTGACAAGTTGGTTCAATCCTATGTTACCAGAAAAAGAGCAGGACCTTCTTCCCTTGCCTCCATGCACGCTCAACCCATTCACTATTACCTTCTGCTCTTGTTATTTTACCAGCCACCAAATTATCATACCACCCGAATCACGTCCCAGCGCTTCCTCCCTGTTCTCAATGGCGACCACTCAGAACTGGAGCAATGAATGGAAAGTACAAAGGAAAACCTCATAAGCCAACATCCTGTTCGGGCGTCGCATCTAAGCAGGCTCAAACTTTTCTAAAGGCGTTCGGAGAAAGCCGTCGTTTCCAAGGTGGTATAACAGAAATTGCAAAACTTACCGCCGCCATTCATGAAGGAGGTGGACGTAATTGACGGAGCAGATGAGGACGGTGGTGATGGAATGCCAGAATTATTGTTGGAACATTGGACCGTCGCTGGAGGTGGCTTGGACTGATCCAGGGAATAATTGTCCAGGAATTCATTAAGGTCCGGAACTGCGCAAACTGAGTCGTACATGAGGTTGTCCATGATCGATGCCCGGTTTTGTTCCACATCTGAAATATCACAAAACCGAAAACAAATTAGAAGATTTCAAAATTTGGACCAAAATTTAGTTTTTGTGATTCGCATTGAATGATGTGGGCGGCGGCGGTGTAATTCCACATCCTGGAGGTCTATCCACAACAATTGCAAGGCCAGTAATTTAGGACGGATGGACGACGGAATAGTATAGTTGTGCCTGCTTCCCATTTTCATTATTCTGAATGCTCGATATTCGGTGTGTAGGATATGAATATCCTGTCTGATAGAAAACAAAAACTGTCCCATTGATTTCCTTTTTCCCTTTCCGGCTTTTATATTAACACGGGATGCTCTTTGTATGAAGCGATTGGGAAAAAATGGGGATTTTAATGTGGAAACACCATCCCGATTACCAACATTCAAGCCGCGAACACTGTCCCGATAATTTCCGTCCTCTGCATCCCTAAGTTCAAAAGTTTACATCTAAACTGGGCGACAAGATCAGTGCATCTTCTTTGGATCTCATCATCGCAGATTCACTTTCGTTCCTTCTCAGGGATTAAGAAAAGTGAGTTTGATGGAGTGCCACAACCACCGCCGCGGTGGCAACTCCGGCTGGGAAGCAGGTGAAAACTAGTGACCGTGTCCATCAGACGGAATCATCCTGCAGAAAAATTCTAAGAACATCCCATAATTCTTCGTCTTATAGTGTCAGTGTCAGCCCGAACTGCTCCAATTATTTTCCCTGGTTGGTTACCTAACACAAGGAAAGTGGCCATACCTGATGCGTATCCGAATCTTCCGCTGACACCCTGAAATCTCCAAACGTTTTCCAACATAACTTCAAAGTACTTTCACCTTCAGTACTTTCACCCCCAAAATTGGAACCACATGCGTCCCTTATCCTTCCACTACTAGCTCACAGAATTTCCCCAAGATTTGGAATAATTAATAGAATCGTGATGCGACGAGAGCAAAGGAAGTTTACCTGCTGAGAGGCGATTGTTGGCCCTGGATGGAAGTTTTAACAAAGAAAAAAAGCCTATCAAATCATCTCTGACAACAATAGGCGAAGCAACTACAACTACCCTGCTGCTGCTGAAGATTGGGATGTTTCAGGATGAGCAGAAAAAACGACTAACTGCCAGTACAGAGTCATTACCATTTTTCTGTAGTCAGGAGGTGGGAATCTCTTCACTATTTATGAATGATAATGAAAGCCCAGACTGGGTAACATAAAAAAGGAGATTCTGAGGATGGACCAATGGGAGGGCTCCATTCTCCATAAACTATTACGAGGATCTCCAAGGACCAAGACGAGAGCGAGAGTGAATATCATCATCATTCCACAGGTAAAAAATAATCATCCTTTTGTTGTTTGAATAAAGATAAGCTAGGCAATCTGTGTAGTTCAGGAATGGGTTTAGCTAAGCATTGGATTCTGAAGTATGTTCTATGGACACATGGTGATAAGAGTGACACTCTCATATGCCCACTACTGATGAATCACCGATTTGGGCATTGGCAACCAAAGGGAACAATGGGAAGATCCTGGAAGGTAAAGGTTGCTTTCCCCGAATCTAATCTCGGCGTCCCATCATCATTGGTCTCTAGCTATTTAGTTGGAGCGGAGCCCACTGTGGGATTGACCGATCTAATTCCTTATAGCTTAACCCTTACAAAGTGCTGGATGCGGGCAGTATTAGGAGCAGTAGTGTCGATCCATGAGATTAAACGTAATGAAACTCGCTCAAGTATTCCCTAATTTCCCACCACCAGAAAAAGAAGGATTAGGAGTCCATAAAATTCGGTGGCTCAACGATTTTTATACGGGAAGAGAAAAGCTTTCCTGGTTTCACGCAGACTTAGCTTGGGCTTATCAAATTTATACATTTGGTGAATCTTGTTTGGTTTTCCTGATTGAGTTCTTGGAATCCTGAGACGTACAG
>JAQIWD010000402.1:0-22203 GCA_034694825.1 Anurida granaria
AATTTCAAACTTAGCATTTTTAGCACTTATAGCATCGCGTTTTTAGCACCACTGCTTTTTAGCACACAACCCTGTAATGAAGAATGCCGAAAAAATTGTATTAAAATTCTACGAAAAAGTACAAAATCTGCAATTTTACTTAAAAAGATGCAAACTTTTCAACAATTTGACTTAAAATTCCAAATGCTTCCTGAAGGAGTGCCAACCTTTAAAATGGAGCTTACCCTATAAATGATTTTATTATCCAATCTAAACGGCATTCTAATATCACAGCTTCACTTTACACAATTCTAGACACAATTTTACACAAGTCAGGATTTCAATTCCAGTCAGCCTCGCACTTTTCTCCGTCACATGACCAGTTTCCAGGTGAGGAGTGACCCACTTTCACTGAAAACGGAGAACAAGGCAGTAGGTTCACCTTCCAGCGTTGGACTGGAGTCCAATCCAGCGGGTAGTGGTGGTTGTGACCTTATCGCTTCTCACCGCACCGAAAAGACGGAAAGAGGGACCATCGCTTATCGCTTTCGCAACCAGGAATTAATAATTTCAGACTATCAGGGAGTGATGTGTAATGAGTTCAAGTAACACGGGGATTTAATGGGGAGTCCCTCTGTTTATCGTTCCAATTCCAGGCCGTTGTTCCAGGCCATATGGATTGTTGTGTGTTGGGTGATTAATTGTGCCAATGGGGGCTTCAACTAACCACTTCCTCCCCACAGTGACCGCAACCAATCAAAATAAGTCTCATCACCTCCAGTACTACTCCTGGAACTCGGGTTCTCCAGGAACAAAAATCCTGGAATTTTTTTTAGTAATTCCTTCACCCCCCACTGGAACTAGGAAGTTAACCACGGTCTACGGTGGGAGGAGGAAGGGGGACTCACATCTGGACGGGATGACCTCACTCCAACAACTGGACAACTCCTGGAAGTCTACTGCTCTACTCCTCCTGGAACTAATCCTGGAAAGAACCCCGAGTGTGCTCAGGCACCAGGTTCAGGAAAATCTTCGTCCTTTTGAGTCCCCCTCCACTTTCACTCCGCTTTCACTTTTCCTTTGGAGTTCTTTTAAGAAGGACCGGAGTGGATTTCCATTTCCCTACGGATAAGATTGAGAAAGGGACTTAAGGGCTCTTGACCAAAATCCACTGGTGTAGGGCTCTCTTTCTTTCGTTTCAACAAGAAGAAACAAGGAGTGGACAGAATTCAACAAAAGTAAACAAAATCAAAAGAAGAGTCTCATCTCCTCAAGTGTTTGACTCCGTGAATTAAAAATTTCGAGTGGAAAATTGAAAGTGGGAGAAAGTTTTCAGTGGCAAATTGCACAAATTGCACAATTGCACAATTGCACAAAAATGGACATTTGCAACGCCAATCAACGATTTTCACGCCTTGCCCAATTATTATTCTTGAAATTTTGCAGTTTTTTCAGGGGTTTTTTTCAATTTTCTTAACATTGCCTCAAGTTTTCATTCCAGTTGCGTCTGCTGGAATCTCCAGGATCCTCCTTTTCTTCCGCAGTGTTTGAAAAGGGACGTGTCAGTTCCTTAATTTCCAATTTGCATTCCTAATTGCCAAGATCCTTAGACCCCCTTCCTTTCTCCATTGTCTTTCTGTACGCATCGCAGAAATCCCCAGTGGAATTCGCATGAATCGAAACGGAATTCCAAGCGTTCTTTGTCCCACTGCCAAATCCCAATCCCATAATTTATGAAATTTCCCCAAGTGACAGGCGCAGCTGGAGGTTAAAAACAAAAGGACGGAAATGTTTTTCTTCGTTTTTTTGCAAACCGCCCCACAGTGACACATCCCCCTTCGCATAAATCCCAGCCTGAGGATGAGATTAATAATTGAGGCTTTGCGAATTATTTTGGCACTTGGCCAACCACAACAACCAATTACTCATCTCCTTCTTTCTTCCCTTCAACGCCACTCACACATTTGTAAAGTGCCTCCCATGCGTGAGGTCAAACGGGGAGGTCATCACAATCGATGTAAACTTAACAAAAATCAATTAACTGCTCCTAATTTTTAGTCCATGAATTACTGGAGATTCAAGGAAAGCAGCTGGTGGTGTTGTAATCCTTGATTCCCTCAAGGTCACACATCATGACACGCTTCCTCATTAAAAATCCACAAACTCATAGCCAAACTCCTATG
The DNA here is from genome assembly GCA_034694825.1 of Anurida granaria. Taxonomy (NCBI): domain Eukaryota; kingdom Metazoa; phylum Arthropoda; class Collembola; order Poduromorpha; family Neanuridae; genus Anurida; species Anurida granaria. The sequence goes on from JAQIWD010000402.1 coordinate 2,163, forward strand.
AGTCTCGTAACCTCCTTTGTTAAATTCCCTCATCACAATACCCATTTCATGTCCTGTCGCGTCATCGCAGAATTTAACGCAAGTAAATATTTAACGCAAGTAAATATTTAGCGTAACGTAATTTGGAGTCAATTCATCGCAATCTGGTGCAAGTGCAACCCCACTTGAAATATATCAAATACAACCAAAATAATACATCTAGGTTCACAAAGTTTATGTTGGGGAGATTGTGTGAATGCGTGTTTGGTATTTGACCTTACAATGACCTTTTGTGACTTACCCTTGTCTGGACAGCGGTCAACTCCATGACACGTCGTGACCCGCCCCCGGCGTGAATCTTCCTTCCGTCCACTTGCGTCTTGCTAAATTCATCCACGATACTCCCGTCAGCGTTGACCCCTGTCCGCGGCGTGTCATCTCCAGTGGACTTCCCAATGACCTCTGCGACCTTCATGACTGTTGGCAAAAACTTGTTGAGCCCTTCCAGGTTTTTTAAGCCTGGAAGGATCCCTCCAGCCCCTTGAATTGCACCCAGGATTTGCTGGAGGCCGTTCAAGCCATGCTGACCTTCACCGCCGCCGGACGCCGCCACGGCGTGCGTCCCACCGCCGCCGCTGAAAAGGTCCAGCACTCCTTCCACCGTGGAAAAGTCACGCGGCTTGTCAGAGGTCCCACCGTCCTGACTCTTGTTGATTGCCCGCGTGATGTCGTTCTTAATGTTCTTGAAAAAGCCCTTCATTTTGCACAATTCTGCAAATTCCTGCACACTTCTGTACAATTCTGCACAATTCTGCACAATTCTGCAAAATCTCTTGTCGGTTGACAGCCCCTGTCCGTTCTTGTCCGTTTCTGTCTGGGGAGACCTCAGAAGTTAAACAGAAGGACCTTGGTGACTATTTTGCAAATTTTTTGCAAATTGCAAATTGTTCCAGACGCCTCAACTTACTGGCCCACTAACAACACAGAGAGGGAAGCCAAGTGTGACTGGTGAGATGTTGGAGATTGTTGCAAAAATTGGTACTTTTTGATGTGCAAAAACTTCTTCTGGTTTTGCCTCTCAAGGTCTCCCAGGTTAAAATGAGGGGGGGATGGTGTGTAAAAATGCAAAGTGGATTTGCAAAGACAGAAAAACAAGACGAATGGATCTGCAGGATGGAACTCCCTCCAATGATGACGAGGGATCAAAGGGCTATAATTTCTTCAAGTCTCAACACGTCCTGTTTAGTGGTACTGGAATTACTGCCTTCCGTTTTTGGGAATTAGTGCCAATGTGCAAAAATAAACAATTGGGAAACGGAGAGGGTTTATGGATTTTTAGGCAACAGGGGAAAAACGGGGTCAGCACATGGAGCATTTCCAAAGATCTTGGTAGAAGAGGAAGAAAATAAGGTTATAGTCCAACGAAGACGTGAATCACGGTGGAGGATTTCGGGGAAACGCCCGGAAGTGCCCGAACAGCACCCGGGTAGGAACCCAGACCCGTTTCCCCTTTCCACACGCAGGAAAATCCAAAAATAACTCCAGAAAGAGCAGACGAGGTGGCAGTGATGACAAAATTTTAAAAGTTTACTTTTTTTTTTTAAACTTTTTTGTTAAATTTTAGTCACCATGACCGGAGAAACTGGAAAGTGTGAACTTTGCCCCAAGATTTTTTCCAAGATGGACAAAAGCGGGAGCTTTTGTCCATGGATTTTCTACTGCTCCAGGGAGCACCAGAAACAGGACTGGAAGCGTCACAAACCGCACTGTACAAAACCAAAGTTTGAGGTCAGCCGGCGACATGTCGCTTCTATGCAACAAACCGGAACTGAATTCCGGGATGACCTTCACTCCCTGGAGAAAACGACGTGCGTCTACGAGGATTTCAAAAAGGTCATGGCAGATGTCCGCTGGAGGAGGTGACAATGTCGCCTCCTCCAGCGGACCTCTCAAGAACTCCGCATCAAGATGGTGACAAGAAGGGTATGGTGACTACCAATTCAAAAATGTTGACGGAATACAAAAAAAAAGGTCAAAAGTCACGGCACTACTGAAACTGGAAAACGGGAAATTGCAGAAAGACAAAGCGATTCTTCGCCCCCTCGCGGGTAGATTTTTAACTAAAATCCTTATGGGAATTTAACATTGGGAAGACAGGGGAAGATACGAGACAAAAAGGTTCACATGGAAAGTGCATGGCGTGGAACCTTTTTCCATGTGAACCTTTTTGTCTCGTAGCTTCCCCTGTCTCCCCCATGTTAAATTCCCATAAGGATTTTCATCGAAAATCTACACGCGAGAGGGCGATGTCGTCTGCAGGCGCCATTCAGTCTCCCATCCGTCAACAAGTTCAGACGGGCACCAGGAAATCAGCGTAATGTCGCTTCACTTCATTGTCATTCCAGAGTCCACATTATATTCAAGCGTTCAGGGGTCAAAATGAGTTCTGCAAGCCGGAAGCAACGTAAACGAACTACCAGTAAGCGACATCACTAAAAGGGTAAGCGACATTTTAAAACTTTTGCTTCCGTTTCTCATTCCAGTAGTGGACTCGGCCTCGGACGGAAATGTAACACTGAAGCCTGAAGCAAAGGTCAGCCAGAAGCCAAAGGCAGGTCATTCCAAAGGAAGACTACTGAAGAACGCTACTGCCAGTGAAGTGTAATAACTATAGCTGCTGGTATAAGGATACAACGTCTCATTTCTTGGTAGTTTTGTATCGCTGATTTACATGAAACTACTTTGTCAATTTAATTAGCCCTAATCGTCGGATTCAAAGGAAGAATCTAAGGTGCCGGACAAGGACAAGGGTCGAACCACAGGTCCCTTTGACTGAAAGAAGCATAAATTGTGGGTTAACTTTATTCAAAACTACACACTTATACAAAGGAGAAACTAAATAATTTGAGAACTTTGTAAACATTTAGGTTGTTGGTCCATTTGGTGAAATTCCAGTCTGACTCTTTGTGAGATTGATTGTGGGATTCAAGAAATTGAGATTGTCCAACTTTGATTAAAGGGATTGGTGAACAAACTTAACCGTTTCTAACAAAAAAATTATATTGCAACGGGATACTTGACCTCAGGCGACGCTTAATTTCGAAGCCGGGAATTAAGTGGTGGAATTACATACTTGTGGTGGGGAATTGTTAGGGGTTAGAAGAGGGCCCGAAGGATTCGGCTGGAGGATTTTTTGGGTTCCGGCGTCGCTTCAATTTCAGTGCTCGACTCCCTCCCGGCATTCTCGCGGTCTCCGTACTTTTCTGCATAAATGTGTGGGTAATTTTCTCGAAACTAGAAAGAAAGGTCAAACGTCAAATCCTCAGTAAGAAGTCCGACCAGACGTGACATTGTCCACTGACCTTTTCCAGTTGCCGCTTCCTTTCCTTCGGGTCAGTCAAAGCGTCACAGGCTGCGAGTAAATTCCGAAGCTCTGGAGCCGTAGTGGCGAGCAGACGCTGATCATCGTATTCATCCAGGGAAAACTGAAGGCAAGACGACTTCGGAGGGGCAACACTGTTTTCCTTGTCCTCTCCAGCAGTCGTTTCCAGCACTTTGGTCTTCGTGGCGCTCATCGGAACCTGGACGAGCGTAGCGTAGCATAAGGAATTAAAAATATGACCAACTGGAAAATGATCAAACTGGAGAATTTGTTTACGAACCTTTTCAATTCGTTGTTCCCTGATTTGGTCCTCTGCAGCCTTTTGCAAGGCCTCTTCCTTGACGACATCGAACACTTCCTGATTGTTGTCCATGAGAAAAGAGACAATTTGGTGAGCCAAGTATTGGTCATACTCCTTTTCCACGAAGCAGCCCAAAATCGCTCTGGAGAATTCATTGACGACCTGGAAAAGAATGATGGTCAAGAGTGGGGAAAAGTCACGGGCTCCAGGAATCAGCTATTGAAAACTTACGATTGCCCGCGTAGTATTTGCAACATCCAGCATCAATTTGTCCTTTTCAGCCATCTTTGCCATAAACTGGAGCAAGAGATGAAGGTATCGTCGGTTTTGTGACGGCAGCAGAAGAGTCAAGAGACGAAACGCAACGATTGCAAAGTGTTTCCCTTCTGGGCTCATGAGACCTGGTAAAAAAAAGAAGGTTAAATCTTGTCATTGCCAGTATTTCGGAAATGCTGGCAATATTTCACGGAAATTTTATACTCACTCATCTTCAAGTTGGATCCAGAGAGCATTTTCATCGTCTTTTGAGCACTTTTGCTTGGAGAGTTGGAATACTTCTTGAGAAGGAATTGAGGAAATCCTTGGTCCGCCATGTCAATGCTTCCACGGCTGCGCGGTGGCAACGGAGGTGCGGCGACGAAACTCCGATCTTGATTTGCGTCGCTAAGGTTCGCTGCTGATTGACTCCGAAACGGTCGCTGTCCTGTGACTGGAAGCGGGGGCCTGGAACTGATCCGAAGTTGTTGATCCAGTGACCGTGTAAGCTCCTCCTCCGCCTTTCCAGTGCCACCACTTCCAGCCGGGGCCTTGGCCTGGAGTGAAGCCTCAAATGAAGCGTTTGAGGAAACTTTGGATTCCGTGTTAGTGTTGAGCTCAGTGTTGGCTCGAAGAATTCTGGAATACTTTGGATGGTTCACCAAGTCCGCTGGACTAAGTTCCAGAAGTGGATTCTCGTAAGCAAAGTTGACGGGGGCAACGCTGGAAGTGCTCGCCTTCCGGAGTGCTCCCAGGCTGCACTCAATTTCCGCCTTGGAAATGACTCGAGTGATTGGGCTCCGCTCACTCGTGAATGCCGTCTCCAGGAAAACTGGCTCTGGAGTGGCATGGACATGAGCAGTTGTCACCATTTGCCTGTAGCGGCTCACATCGTATGATTTCTCCTCCATGGCTTCCAGGTTTACAACCACTGGAGAGTTCCTTGGGATCACCGCCAGAATCCGTCTTGGGTTGATCTTCCTCTCGACGAACAAGCGATGACAAGAATACACCGCCTCCTTCATGGGACTCGGAGTGAACATGTCCAGCAAAAGATTCTCGGTCGACTCTGAAGTGTTGAAGGGATACTTTTCTTGGACATAGCTGGAGCGGGGAGCGACGACGCGGACATGCGTGGACGCTGATTTATTTGGAGCAGAAGAACCGTTGAAGAGAGCGGCTCGGATGAAAGTCGTGATGAAAGCGTCGTGGAGCTCAAAGGTGAGGAGGGGAGCGTTTTTTTTGAAACTGTTAAAGTAGTCATTGATGAGTCCAAAGACGTCATTCTCAAATGCGGGATATTCGGTGTACGGAAACTCAGTACTTGCTGCTCCTGGAACACGACACGACATGTTTACTCCTTGGACAAAATTCATGATTATCGCTGAAATTCAAAGGTCAATCTTACCCTGTGCCATACACTTCATTGCATTCATGACCCACGTTGGGAGTTCATCAAAAGGAGTGGGAGCCAAGACAATTCCATTCGCTGAAATCCTTGTCATGTTGTGCATAATCCGAAATCCATGAACAGCACGCGGTTTCAGAAATGAGGTATAAACGTCATAACCAACAACCTGGACGAATCTGGAAAATAATAAAACCGAAGCGATTAGTGACATTCGCTAGCGTGGCCTGGAACTGACCTATTTGTACCCAACTAACCTTTCAATAAATACGTTCTCCCAAATTTCCTCAACTTGTTCACGGGAGAGGGACTTGATTACCACGTAGTAGTTGGGTTTCGCATCGCGTGATTTGGAATCAGTAGATTCGGCAGTTACTTCATCCTGATTGTACTCGACAAGTCTGAACAAGAAAATTAAAATGTTATGACATGGCTGATTAACATCTGATTAGTTCACAATTAACCAAATTATAATACTTACCTGTACAAGCGCTTGTTATCTTTGAAGTCAGTCTCTTTAATTGCCGTGAGTGGTTTACTAGCATGAACACTCGATAATTGATTTGTGACTTCAACAAAGACGCCGGCCTTGTACAATTTCTGCAGGAGGTGAACAGTCTGCTGGCGGGTAATATCCGTGTCAAACTTTTGGTGTAGTTCCAGATGGAACCATGTCACGGCGTCTTGGGCCACGAAACACTGGTCGTATTGTCGGAACATCACACGGTGCTTTCCAAGTTGGACGCCCTTTCGGAACGTCTCGACTGCTTCTTTCCACTGCATGAACAAAATGAAAGAATCAATTAACGACAGTTGATGACAGGTACCAACATGTTAAGCAATTTACAAATTTTACTTGACTTACAAGTTTTGTGGCTTTGTAAATTACTTTATTCAAAGGCGTGAAATCGCTGGCAGCGGAACTCGGCTGACCGCTGCTGTTCTTCCCGATCCCAGGTACTTTGTCGACCCCGATGGTACTGTTCTCCATTCTGAAAGTAGCAGCGTTAATCTAAACGTTATTTAAAGTGATGACAGTAGTGATGACGAAGAGCGCTGAAAAGAACATGCAACGAGCAGCAGCGCACAGCAAGGAATGAGAGAAGAGAAGAGAGAGAGATAGTGTTTTGTTGACCGTTGAGTTTTGTTTACTTACTCACCCGCCCCTTTTTCCCTCAATCGCACTTGGAAACAAAACTCGACGGGATGCGTAGTTTTTTCGCGACAATAACTGCAAATCGCTTACGAAATCGCTGTTTGCGCTATTTTACGCAGCTTTCACAAGGTTTAAAATTAGTTGTTTAATTTAACGAAAACAAGGCTGACATAATTCGCTTTTACAGTGGAAATAAAGAAATAACAATGAGCAATTATAAAACTTGAGACCAATTTAAGAGATTTAAGCGATTAGTCCACCCATCCTGGCCCTGATGACCTCCAGAAGATTCTTGTATTCCGAATTGATGATGCTGAAACTATCCACAGCAGCAGCCCTGCAACAAAACCCGAATTAATAAAATGATAAAGGTTTAAGACATGTCAGAACACGTTGGGACATGAACCAATGAACGTCGTTTCGCTTACTGAGAAATGAAGTGGTGGATGCACTGGAAAACGGTGACAGGAACATGACCATACCGTAAGTATTCCGCAAGGGCTTTGATCGTCCTATCCGTCGGTTTGCAAATGAGTCGACTATCTCCCTTTTCTGCCTAAAAATGTACAAAACATGATGAAACATGAATTTAGGTCACAAGGTCACAGGATTCCAGAAATCGAGGCCTCACTTTCATGAATCCAAGGCATACGAGGAGTGAGGTTGCAAAGGCGTTCGAGGTTCCATTCCCCAAGGCCTCATCCAGGAGGATGTTGAAGTTTTCTGGAGTGTTGGGTCCCATGATCTGGGACATGGCGATAGCAGCGTAGATGCAGAGATCCTGGAATTCATGAGCCTTTTGGTGACGAAAGTATTGGGTGAGGGCGACTGACGGTTTCGGCAAGAGTCTCATGTAGGTTTCAATGGTGGGATCAGCAATGAACGCTGGAGCAGAGTCAACCTGGAGGTCAAAGTTCAAAATGTGAATTTCCGACAGAGATTAACATTTGACATGTCCGTACCTGATTGACCGCTAGTGACCCAAAGGGAGAAATCGGTACGACCGGTGGCGACACAGGCTCAATCACTGTTTGTGACCCACTCCGGGCTTTGTCAGCGGTCAGTTCAGGCTCCCAGTTCTCCTCTTCCTCCTCCTCACCTTCGTCGTCATGCTCGCCACCTTCCCCTTCTTCCTCCTCGTAGTCCCCACCCTCACCTTCATCGTCCCTGAAAGGGTCAAAAGTTAGGTAAAGCTTTTAAGACAGGATGAGGGAGGACTCACTCAATGATGACTTCGTTGACATTCTCCAGGAGATGCTCAATGTCACTGACAGTGCTGAGCCCAAACTCATTCCCACTGAGGTCCACATGAACGAGGGAGGGCAACTCGCGCAAGATGGATGCCAAATTCATTCCTCCACCACTCTTGATCTCGTTCGAGACAAGGGTAAGACTCCGGAGTTCCTGGAGGTGACGAATGGCAGTGGCCAAATGCTCTGCCCCGGCATTCCTAATTAGACAGTCCGACAGGTTGAGTTCTTCCAGCTCGGCAAGGTTCGGAAGGACTCGACAAAGTAATTCGACTCCATCGTGTCGCACCGTGTTGTCTTCCAGGTTGATGACGCGGAGTTGTGGGTTGTTCTCAAACGCTTCAGCCAGCGCTTTGATTCCAGGGGGGTTCATGCCGTTCTGAGGCATGTGGACTTCTTCCAGCGTACCAATCGCCTGCCAATTCATAAAGTATAATTAGATAAAATCCAATGATAACAATTTAGATTTAGGGTTTACGTAGTGCAAAATGGAATATACCTGGAAGAGCTTGGCCCAGCTCATGGTTCCTTTGTTCTCCTGCCGATTACGGCCACATTGAAAAACTTTTAGCTGCAAAACTCGGTCTCCAGAGGCTTGGCTCAGCTCCAGGCATTCCATAAGTGCAGAAGAAAAAATCTATGGAGAAACAGAACAATGCAACTGTTGACCACTGAATTTTATCTGCTCGTGACTGACCGTTCCTCCTTCAATCCCCATCCCTTCGTTGTTGACGATGAGTTCCTCAAGGTAAAAGCTGCTTGGGGTACGAAAAAAGGGCGTGACCCCGGGCATCCCCATTGGACCAACAGCATTGTCGCTTAGATCCAATCGCTGGATGTGGGCACCAGCCAAGTCAACTCCAGCAAAGAGAAAATCCTGGACAAAACCCAACAGCTAATTTATAACCTCATCGTAGTAAACCCAAGCTGTAATCGCTGGTCATCTTGTGTCAATTCTTACCAAAGCTCGTGGAATTTCGCGCTTGTCACGCGTGGTAAACAAGTCCTTCCAGAGGGCAATTTCCAGTTCTGGATGTGATTCCAGTGCTTTCCCAATTTCCTTTGCAGCCTCCACTCCCAGCGTGTTTCCTTCCAGTTCCAAATACTTCATGTTCTTGCACTCGTTCATGGCCTGGACCACCGGGGCGACTAAGGAAAGTAATCACATCATCTTAATCATGACATACTATACTATGGGTCAAGGTCAAACTTACCATCTTGGGCTGTATTCCATACAAGTCCTTGTCCCTTGAAGGAAACTCCAAGTCCCTCCTCCAGGTATGTCTCGTACAAGTACCTTCCCATGACTTACAAATTGCTCATACAATGCTGGACAAAAGAACAGCGAAAAATCAGCGATTGATGAGACCAAACAGCAACCAACCGAAGAAGAAAACACCACGGACTTTGACCGGTTATATGAGTTCGAAAATTCAAATTTTGCAGCTCAAAAACGCGGGAAATTAAACGCGTCGCGTCTTTTTGCACTTTTGTAAATTCGCATGAAATGACAAGTTGCAACTTGCAAATTTCTGCAATCTCTCGACTAAGTCAAAAAGTCAGTTAAAATTTTAATGATAAAATGATAAAATGTGTGTTAAAACGAATAAAATAGTTTAAATACAGCAATAAAATCAATTTTAAAACAGTGGTTATTACAAATAAAATGTTTGCTAAAAATTTGCAAACTATAAAATGGGCGTGCAATTTTTTTTACTTTTTAAAAATTCCCAATCCCCGAACCTCAATTAGTTTAAAATGCCGTGACCTCAAATTCTTGATTGACGAATCCCGAGAAGAGACGCAAATTCGGGAAGATCCCTCGAAGGAACTCAATGTTTTCGTCATTGACCTTAAATTCGACCTTCAGTTCCCTAAGGACTTTGTGCTGGTTCTGGATGAAGGTTCTGGAACAACAAAGAATCACAAATGAAATCACAGTTAAAGCGCTTGCGCTGATTTCCAGCCATTACAGTACTCTTACCTCCACTCCTTGTAACTGTAGCGGAACTGGAAGATGTCAGTCTCGTAGGGGATTGGGTTGAGGTCACACTGACGGACGGTAAGGGTCGCGAGACTTGGGAGATGATGGATAAAGTTAAAGTTGATGACGCAGGATTCTGGGACTTCCAGGAATTCCAGCACTGGGAGATCAACCCCGTAAGGAAATCCTGGAGCCTTCATCTTATTGGCCAATAGTCCCCGCCACATGGTGAGCTCCTTAAGCGTTGGACCGTAAGCGAGGAGGAGCTGCTGGAAGTTTCCAGGAAGAATGTGCTCACCAATGTCGATCGTCAATTTGACCAAGGGTACGCGCATCTCGCAAAAGAGTTTCAGCTGATTCCGCGGCAGTTCCCGGACCGAGTATTCCCTGGACAAGTAAAAAAGGTTCAGAATTAAGAATCGCTGGAACAGCGTCACCAGCGTCTTCATCATCTCCAGACGCTGGAAAAACTTCCAATTTTACAGTGAACTTACTTTTCACCAAAAATGTCCAGTTCCTTGAGATAAAGTTGGGGCTTGGAGCTCTTTAGTTTTCCAGGATTGGTCGATTCCAGGAGGACCAAGTTCTCGTCTTCGGTCAGGTCCACCAATTGGAGCGTCTGGAAATTCCAGGAAGTCAGATTAGGATTCCAGCGTTGAAATTTCAGGGTATCAAAAACATTTAACTTCAAACTTACCTCCAGGAATGGAAATTCTTTCCAGATTTTTGCCAAATTGCAGGGCATGGCCCCTTCGCTCTTATCCGAGAAAATCCGGAGTGTATTGAGCCGATGACGTGACGGAAGTCCCCAACTGTCTTCCGTGTCACCTCGAATGAAACAATTCTCATCCAGGATTAACTCGACTAGATTCGGAGTCCATTTGGTAATTCGAACTAAGTTTGTCCAGAGTTGTCCAGTCTTGTCCAGACAGCATCGCTTCAGGTGAATCCGGATCATGGACTTGCCAAACTTTTCAAAAAACTCAACAATCCTCGTCTTTTCCAAATTCTTGTCCGTAAGGTTCATGTACTTGAGTCGGTAGTTGCTGACTTTCATGGTTGGGTAGCGCTGGACAAAGGACATGAAGCGGGAGAGGTCATTCCAGTGACCTTCGTCCGAGAGCACGGTGCAGTAGGAACGGGCAAAGAGGGCTGGAGAAGCGAGTTGTCTCCAGAGGGAGTTTACTAACCGCAGGGACTTTAGTTCCTCCAGTCCAAAGAATGAAAAGATTTTCTCCAGAATCTGTAAACAAAATTTGCAAAATTAGAAACTGAAGGATTTTTTACAAAATCTGGAAGAAAATTTGCAAAATTAAAACAGTTCCTGGCACGCTTCCCTCAAAATTTACGTCCACAATTCCAATTCCCAAAATTTCACTACCAATTTCAAAATTTTGAAAAATGTGTTCAAATTTCACACTTCGTTGAACTTACCAGTTCATTTTGAAGTGCAAATTCCTTTCGCGAATTTCCTCTGTCCACTTCCATTGTTGTTGGATGATCAACTTCCATGTTTCTCAACCTAATTTCACCACCACGTCCAAAATTATGAAACTTCAATTAAAATCAAAGGCTGGGGTCCCTGGAGCGTTATAAGCGTCCTTTTGGGGTTTTAAAGCGTACTGGGCCCTTCGTTTCTAAAAAGCTTTCAAAATCCCGTAAATTTCAGAAATAAACAAAGGGTTTAGAAATTCTGGGAAAAGGTGAAAGGGGGGTTCATGGGAACTTTTGCAAAATTCAAAACTTCTCGAGGATTCATCGCAAGGTTCGCCGCCGTTTGCTCGCTCGTCTCATCGCAACCGACCAGAGTGGACCAAATTCCTTTCGAATCTGCACAAAAATAAATTCCAAACCGGAATTCTCAGCATTCCTTTCCATTTTTCAAAAAATTTCAACAATTTTCAACAATTTCCAAAAAATGCACCAGAAAATTTCCACAACCTTTTGAAATCCGTTGTACATTTTGCAAAAAGCGAAATTTTTTAGTCGTCCGGCGTCCTTTTTCATCAAAAATGAAAACACTTCATGATTTTTATTGGAATTAAAATCATTTTTGTTAAAATTGAATTCAAGTTCCAATTTCGCAATTTTCAATGTCGTAATTTTGAAATTTCTATTCGCAAATTTCCAAGTTCATGAGCAGTAGCGGAGCCCTTCCCCAATGCAACTTGCGTAGGCCATCACGTGCGGAATGTAACTCTGCATGTGGACCCCTGAGTAGAGGTGAGCAAAAGGGCCCTTGGCAAAAATCCCAACGTCGTCCCCTGCATGCGTCTCTGATCCCAATTTCACCATCGCTTCCATCTGGTAATCAGTCCGGTCAAAGGGGTCATCACTGATGTCAACTCGGCGACATTCCCCGTCGTCATCTTCAGGGGTCCGATATCCAGGCCCATTGGCATAACTCAGGGTCGAGTAGGGCAAGTCATCGTCATCCTCGTCATCGGACAATCCAAGAATGTCATTACCCCTATCCGAGTATCCATTGATGGTCATCACGTGGGACTGGAGAAGGACAAGGGTCAAATGTCGCCACTGCTACCATGATTGTACGACCTACATACATGATCGGAGGTCACCACGATTAAAGTCTCCTCGTCCGTTGTCAGCTGGTCCGCCATTTGCACTCCAGCGTCAAATTCCAGCGTTTCCACAAGGGCTCGCCGGGCTTCGTTGTCGTGATGGGCGTGGTCAATCTGGGGTCAAAAAATTGCAATTACAGAAGAAGCCCTCAATCTATGCCAAACTTTTGCAAACTTTTAAAAGTTTTTACAAATTACATACATTTGCAAACTTTAGGAATTCTTTGCAGAAACGCGCTTGCGCTTACCCTCCCACCCTCAACAAAGAGGAAGAAGCCCTTTGGATTCTTTGACAAGATTCGGATGGCCACTTGGACCATTTCGGCCAGCGATGGGTCATCAGCGTCTTCTTGATCTTCCTTGTACTCCAAGTGACTAGGGCTAAAGAGCCCCAGGAGGTAATCCGTGTTTTGCGTGTCCAGTGCCATCAGCTCCTTCTTTCCAGTGACATATGACCCCCTCCGTCCTTCATTTCCAGCCTTCCAGGTCTCTATTAAATTCTTCCCATCCGTCCTCTCTCCATGGCCACCTTCAGGGTCATCGATATCTTCTGGCAAAAAGTGCTCCCGCCCTCCCCCTAGGATTACCTAGGAAAGACGCCATTAGACAGAAATTACAATCGCTGATCGGTGGAGGTGGGGTCATTAGGTTCATATCACGGAATATCCCTGGAGGCCCTTGACCCTTGAGTACCTTACATTGATATCCTGCCCTGGTAGGTTCAGGATGAGCTGCTCAGCGATGTCGTCACAAGTGTCAGGGTCCTCGTCCTCATCTTTAATCTGCAAAAACGTAACCGATTTTATAAAACGCAGAACCGATAAATTCCGAAGCGCCAAGCGTCGTATCGCTTCGTCTTACCTCAGCGTCGTTTTCAAAGTCCCTGTTGGAACTATGGGCGTAGGCACCTAAGGGACACAAAAAGCGTCAGGCTGACCCTTGATCCTTGACACAGGATTAGGATTTCGGAAGCGATTAGACGCTGAAGCGAGTTAGACCTCACCAGCAGGGGATGCGTGGGTTATACGCGTAGTTGTGACTACCCCAGTGGACTTCCCTTCGCGCTGGGCCCAGGTCAAAATGGACGGGAGTTGGTTGGCAGGGTCCATTTGACCTGCGCAGTCGTTTAAGCGCACGCGCGGTGAGAGGCCGATGGTGCCAATGTTTGCTTTGCTCCCGCATAAATACGCCGTTGCTAAAAAAGGAAAGAAAGAGGTCAAATTTCTTTGAATGTCAAAAGATATATTGCTTTTCTCTCCTCGAGGTCAGAGGTCACGTACATGAGCAAGCCGAATCAGCAACCTGACAAAAATGCATAAATTAGATAAGTTGATCAGGGAATTGGAGCGTGACTTATGCATGATTGGTTGATTGACCTCACCTGACTGTCACTGCAAAATGTCTGTTGAGAGGAAGTGATTAGATAAAGTGTTGTTGGAAAATCGCTGACGCATTAGTAATCCCTTACCTTTGAGAGGGCAGTGTATGGGAATGACTCAAAGTAGAGTGACGCTTCCTCCCCATGTCGCCCTGCTAGCTGTCCTTTGTAGATCCTGGCGGCAGTGATGGTCGCCAGCGACATCCCATCCCCAATGAACATGATCAAATTCTTGGCCTCTGCTTCAATCTTCTCCTTCCGGAGGGATCCACGCAATTCATCCTGCGCATGCCGAAACCAGTAGGCCTCGTACTCATCTACAACATTCCATGTCCCAAAAATGTGCAAAGTGTGCAAAGTGTGCCAAATGTGCAAAATGGCGACGCTTTCTAGTACCTTCTTCCGCTTTGGTCCCGTTTTCACCAGCTCGACTGGAAATGGGGACGGTGGTTCCTTTAGAAGTGGCCTTTGCATGCATCCAGGAATCTGCAAGTCCAAACATGAAATTTCTTAATCCTTTTTTGCTTAGAATGACATCGCTTGCAAATTTGTTGGACAAGCGTACAAAATGACAGATGTGAACATAGGTCCGAATCTTACGGAATCGCCCAGTTTCTGATCTGATTGATCGCTTAAGCGCTGTTTTACTTACCATCTGAACTCTTTTTGGTTCCTGACCCTTGACCTCGTCGGATTGTGTGACTCCGTGTGGTAGTGGCCAGGAGGATTGTACCGATGAGTGCCAGTGGAAGAACAACTGATGAGGTACACCTACTTCTGGCCATGACGTGACCTTGGCACTGAACTTGAAATCAGTGAACCTTTTCCCTTGAGCTCCTTTCAGCGTCTATCAGGAACTATTTGGAGGAAACGTTTCGAAATCAACAAGAATTGAAATGGAGTGATGACAAGATAAATTCCACCGTCGCGTTTCAACACAATTTTGAACATAAAAATCTTGTTTCAACGACTTGCTATCATGTCATATCCCCACTCGTGTCTCGTAATCACCAAATCCATCCCACAATCACGCTTTTTAAGTCCTGCATTGTCATATTTTGGACAATTGTAGAAAAATACTTGGAAACCGGATTAAAATTTATGAGTTTTCTAATAAAATTAATAAATTTCAAATTTTAGTTAAAGTTGCATATCGACCCACAAAATTCCGAGAAGCTTGCCGTTTTTCGTTTAAAACGAACCAAAATCTCTTTTTGTTTTCCAGAAAAAAAATTTTAGAAATGGGGCATGAACATTTGGGGGGGGGGTGCTGGAAGGTGATTACGGAATATGCTTCCTAGTTTTGGGCTTTTCCAGCAGCCCCGTTCTGGAAACGCCTGGGAAGGGGACGGAATTCCCGGAAGGGTTACGTGCTCATTACTGGGTGAAAGGAGAAAGTGGAGGTTTTGTTTCTGGGAAATGATGCCAATCGGAGTGGGCTGGAAATGAAACCAAAATTCCCTTGTTCTGTCAATGGGCTTAAAAATTGAAAGGATTTTTATTCCCATTGTGTTTCCATTTCCAGCTGCCTGGATGAAAAGTAGAGGAGGCTGGAGGATGCTGGAGGACGCTGGAAAGTGAAAGCTCCAGTCTCCCTGAAAAGGCTCAAGGGAAAACTTTTAAAGTTTGTTAAAATGACATTCTCCGGTGGATGGCTGGAGAAATTTGTTCTATTCATGCGGATCTTCTTTATTATCTTTCCTTCATTCCCTTCATTCCCTTCATTCCCTTCATTATTCCCCCCATTCCCTCCAGGGAATTTAAATGATCGAGTTAAGCTTTCCCTTTTATTCTCCCACACACCACCACCGTTCCAAATTAAAATGTTAAAACTTTAAATGAAGACTAAATTCCATCCCCCGCTTTCGGAAATTGCGCCTGCGGGGCATGAAAGTGGAGCAGAAATTGAATTATTCCAACCGGAAGTTCCTCATTTCCGGTTTCGGAAATTAAACGCTGCCCCCATTCTGCCGGGGTCTTCAAAATCTCCAAATTTGATTTCGGTACCTCTAAGTATTTTTTGAGCCCGAAATGTGGATTTGGGACTTCTTTTTAAAAGGGAAAGGGAAGACTTTCTCCATTTCCTTTCTCCAGTACCAGTTTCCTTTGGTGAAAGCCCCTTGTCGGATCTTGTCTTGTCGGTGTCTCCTTTTGTCCCGTTTTTCATCTCCTTTGAATTCTTCCCTGCTCCTCCTCTCTCCAGTTCATTCTCACCAGTTGCACTTTTCAAGGGGAAGTGAAAGGAGGGCCCGAACTTTCTCCTCTTTTGTCATCACTTTCTCATCAGTTTTTCATAAGGAAAAGAAGCAAAACTGGAGGAAATCCAATCCCCACAATTCATCCCCGAAATTATGAACGCAGGGGAAAAGGCAAAGACGATCGCATACATTGACGCCGTAAGGAAAAAATTAAATTTTTGAGTCAATTTTTCTCAATTTTTTTAACAGATATTTCTGAAAAGATGATTTAAAAAAAAAATTATTGGAAAAAGTTTACTATGGGGGCGTGACTCAGAGTTTTATGAAATTTATTTTTCTAAACTAATTCAAGCGTGCTGAGTTCGAATCTGAAAGAATTTTTTCTAAAAAAAAAAAGTGTTCTGAATTTCCATTAATATTGAAATATACCGTTGCAAACGCACCTTAACAGAATAGCGCGCGGGCTGTTCTTCAGAGTATCTTTGATATTGAAAATATTTTTGAATTTCCGAAACGTTTTTAAATTATTTGGAAAATATTTCAAACACAACGACGCCGCGCCTTGATTTTTTTTTTTTTTTTTTTTTTTTTAAATATTTGACTTAACATGTCGAATGGAATTCAACCACTGGTTACTTGAAAATTTAAGATAATTGTTTTAATCAGGGTTGTTATTTTTAGCGCTAACAACTATTTCATAGCGCTATTTAGCAATTTTAGCAAGAATTGGTGCTAAAAACGCTAGATGCTAAAAATTAAAGCACCCCGAAAAGTACACACTAAATTTGAATTTCGGTAGGTTTACCGCCATTTTTGTTGGAAAATTGTTCATTTTTAGCATTTTTTCGCAATTTTAGCAAAAATGTCAATTTCAAACTTAGCATTTTTAGCACTTATAGCATCGCGTTTTTAGCACCACTGCTTTTTAGCACACAAGCCTGGTTTTAATTCTCGGCTTCAAAATTGAATTTTATAGTTGTTTGAAATATTTAGAACACGTTCTAAATAATAATTACTATTTACACCTACTTTCCACATTTTAAGTTACATTAATGCTGGCTTACCCAGAGGCCATTATTTTGCACACAGGAGTTGCAAATTCTATGGTGACCTGTACAGGTGCTGTTCTGACGCGTTCGCCTGTACAATGGGTGAATTCCATGGTAAACTGCGCAAACTACCATCTAATTTCAGTAAAAAAAAAATCATAGATTAAAAATTTATATTTATATATTATATTATTATATTTATATCCTTTATAAACCAAGATATATACCAAAATATATACCAAGAGGTTAACCTGAGTGAACAGTAAATGTAATTAAAAAAGTCTACAGTAACGTAAGACTTTTGTTTAAAAATTTAAAAAATTTGAGGTCGCTTTCTCCAATTTCAAGTGTCTTGTGGTGAATTAATTCATCATTTCATTAGGATTGGAATTTTCCCTTAAAAACTTATAAAGTTTCTTTTAAAGTTTCGTTTAAAACTCAATTTTTAAAATAATTCATTTCCTGTTTATAAGTCAAAATTTTGAAAGTTTTTCTTCTTTGTTCGCCTCCAGGCCCTCTTCATTTTGGGGATGATCCTAATGGGAATTTTTAGCATAATCTTCTCGTTTCAATACAATCCGGAAGAGCCTGAAGCGGGGAAAGTCCGACTCCTTTTTATCGGCCTCATTGTCCGTTTCGTGAGTAAGTCGAACGCCGAAAGGAGTCAAAGGTCAGAGGTCAGCGGGAGATTATAGGCTCTCATTCCTTGTTTTTCAGTTGCAGGAACATTCCAACTAGTTATGATCGTTTTACTCCTTGAAGGCGTACTACTCGTAAGGAATTGCAAGAAAACGATATAAAATAAAAATTCAAAATTCAAAATTCAAGTCAGAATTAAATGTCTCGGTATTCCTGGCACTTAAGCTGGGATCTTCCATACCTCTGATTTGTCCTTGTGACTCATCTCAAAAAGCCGGGCTGCTCAATGAGGATTCGATCGCAAGCTGTATTGGACACGGGGTAGCACCGACCCTCCATTGTTCCACGACCCATGTCATTCCCCGTACTATATACTGAATCCACACACCTACGATATAACTGAAACTACTTTCTTCTGTTAATTTTAATCAACTTAATATCTTTAATCTTTATCTTTAATTTTAATCAACCTTTCTGCAAATTATTTTAGCAACTTTCTAACCTGAATTTTGTTTCTTTTAGAAAAACTACTCGCGTTGTTTCATTTGGTTGATGACGAATCGGATCTTCCTCTCCCTCATGGCAGTTTCTGCACTCATCAAAGTTTTTCTGGATCCCATTTCAATTTTTGCAGAAGTAGTAGGAATCGTCTATAAATTCTTTTGTCTCAAAATTGTAAACGTTTATGCCGTAGAACTCCAAACAGACTCTGTTTTCCATCCTTAAATTTATGCCCCCCCCCCATTTCGCACTTTTTGAAAACAATTTCCAATTTTTTTTTGCAAAAATCAACCGCGTCGCTTTACTTTACAATTAAGACGCTCAAAACTTTTGAGTAAACTTTTGTTCATTCAACTTTTTAAGTTTTAATTCACCCGACGCGGGACATTGATTTGAAAACCAGGAAGAAATAAATGTAAAGTTAACTAAAGACAATAAAGAATAAATTGAAATTAAACTCTACCACTTTTGGTGGAGGGGAAAAGGGAGGTCCTTCTGCCCTGTATTCCTCTTGTGGTTGTGTTCTATTTAGACTTCATTAATCCTAATTAGAGACGAAGTTAATTAAAACTCTCTAAAGGTTCCTTACACAAAGGAGGCACAGACGGCAAGGGAAGTCTCCATTTTCGCATCGTCAGCAAAAGTGGGATAGAAAGTAGAAAGTTCAAAAGAAAGGGTCAAAGGGTTACGATGGAAAGTGTCAAGAAAGCTTCCATGATTGTGGTGATTGACTCCGTAAGTGCCCCTCCCCTTTACGGCGTCAAAAGTCACTCTTGATTTTTCCTTCAGTTTATCCTAGCATTCTCCATGGCCTGTGCCCTCGTAGTTTCCAGTGCTCCAAACGCAATGGTGAATATGATCATAGGGGAACAAATTCAGGAGGAGGTGGCGCTTACGAAACAACGGGAGCATGTCACCACAATTTTGCAAATTGTAGGAGCAATCTCAGGTAGGGATCCCTACATTTTTTTGCTAGAAAGTTTGCAGAATTTGGAAAATTTGGGAAATTTGGAAAATTCAAAAAAAAAGTAGGAAAAACTTACGAAATTTGGAAAAATTTTCGGCAATTTTTAACAAGTTTGGGGATGTTTTGCAGTAATCTTTCTTTTGTTCAACATTTTGCTGGTCATGATGCTCTACGCCGGGACGCGTCACGTAAGAATTTCATTTGGAAAGAATTCACAAGGAATTGTAGGAATTTTGATTGCAAGTTCTGGAATGCTTGCCAATTTTTGCAGAAAAGTGTTGCAAAATTACGAACTTGGACCATTGCAAATTGCATTGTGACGGGATTGGTGATCTTTGAAACGTTGGTGGTTGGGGAATATTCAGGGGTTGGAAAGGTCATGGCCAAAATCCCAAACTGTCTCCTGGTCATTTACAGAATTCTCACCATTCACATCGTCCGGAAGTTTATCCAGGAAATCAAGAGGGACGAGATGGCGCTGGACCTGGAAAGAATCAAAATTCCTTCACCTCTGACCCCGGAAGTTGGAGGGATGATCAAAAATTTAGACTAAGAATTGGAGAAATGCAAAATAAAGGCAGAGAATTAAAAACTAACTTTCTTTTTTTTTTCAAAATTTACTCGTCATTTTTCATATTTTTTTTAATGAACTTAAAATCTCTCATTTTTTTGGGTCATTTTTAACTACGGACAGACGGTATCAACACTGGCTTGGCCAAAATTGGTCAAATGTGCATCATAAAAGTCACTCAAATTGTGCATCTTAACAAAACTGGTCAAAATGTGCATCATTAAATCTACAATTGAAATTGGGCTTGTTAACAAAACTGGTCAAAATGTGCATCATTAAATTCATTCAAACCATGCATCTTAAAATCCCTTCAAATTGTCATTGAAGGTAGTTTCAGCTCAAACTTGTGCCAAGCTGTTCAGGTTTGAAAGTCATTCATATTTCAATACCCGTCGCCATGGCAACCATGCGTCAAATTGGCCTCTTAGCACTTAAAATGTG
>JAQIWD010000403.1:0-22193 GCA_034694825.1 Anurida granaria
GATCAATGGGAACTTTTCCCTCATAGGTACCAAAACTCCTGATAAGGTGGAAATCCACTCATTTCGCGCCAAAAAATGAGGAAAAAAAGTTAAGCACCTCCCCAAACTAGGGAGCCGAATTCAGCTTTACTTTAATCTTGGCGTTTTTTATGAAACAATTGCCTGAGAAATTTTATGATCCTTAGTACCTTCCCAAATCTTTAACTCCTAGAAGTTTTAGGAAGTATAAATGGTACCCGCATGTCGTCGTTGGAGAAAGTAAAAGGAGGTGGAGGGATAAAGTGCGGGTGTCCGAGTGCGGGTGAAAGCATCATTTATTTCCCCTTGACTGATGAAACCGTTCAAACCTGAGGATCCCTTGAATCTTTTATCGCAAAATTAAATTATTAAGCATAATATGGATTCTCATCCAGAATTCTTAACATGGCCGTAAGGGCTTTAGGCGGGTTGTTGATGATTATTGCCAATCGTGAATTCTAACGGTACCACTTTAGTTGTAATACCTCACTCTACGCCTGCTTTCCAGGTTTGTGGAAATAGAAGATAAGGATGGTGTAAAGCCATTTTGTGACAGCGTTGGGCTAGCTGACTCGGTTCGGAAGTACTACCTCCTGGCACTTGTCATTCTCCAGTACTTTCTACCACTGATTATCATTACTGGAGCCTACGTCCGAATTGCAACCAAGCTATGGGGAAACACGGGTGAGTCTCTTGAATACTTTGTTTGATGAAGACTACCTACTACCTACTACCTGCTGCTGCTGGAGAGAAAAGTATTAAGGACGCCTGAAGGGCTCTTAATTAGTTTATCCACCCCCAAGGGTTTCTTGTAATTAACTTTTTCATAATAGGAAACGTGGTGATAGAGCGAGCGGTGTAATTTTCTTGGGATTTTATGTTGACGTGTTTCTTTTAGCTCCAGGGAACGCAGAGGATACGCGAGATGCTGCAATCTTACGGAACAAAAAAAGAGTAAGTCAGATTTGATGTATTTTAATTATGAGGAGATGTAAGGATAAACTTTATTAGTTCAAAACACTCAAAGCTCTTCAATCTCCACGAATTGATTCAATCATTCTAGAAAGATAGACCATATGAATGTCAGAGTAAATCTGGTCGGTAAACATTTTATCCGTTTTTAGTGGAAATATGAGGTTGTTATGTATGGATGTAAAGACACGTGTAAACAGTATACATGTAAGAGGGTGGCCTGATTTCTATTTGAGAGAGGCAAGGGCGTTCCATTAATAATTTTGCAAGTTTTTGAGTCCCTGCTGAGTTCCGGATCTGAAAGTTATGGGATACTCTTAAATAAATATTGGCAGAGGTTGCCTGATTTAATTTATTACCGAACCATTTTGCAATTAATTTATTTGGCGTAGGAGTTTGTATTGTAGTCAGAACCAGAACCAACCAGGGACCAGTCCCCCCCCCCCCCCGGGAGCAACCTCTGAAACCAGCCTAAGCTTTCACCTGCTAAAATTTTGGCATTTGGAGATAATCGGGTTTAAAATTTCAATTCGGTTTTCACTCCATTTCTATGAAAAATATGGAGAGGATTTTCCTCTTCACCCGAAATGTCACCTACCATCATTTGTCAAAAGTAATGACGCGATTGCTGATTCCATGACAAATGCGCAAGTCCATAAGAACAGAAACATAGGGAAGTGGTTAATTCTTCCATGAATGTTTTTAGTTGAATGAATCTTTTCACTCCATAAGGCCTTATGGCCACCACCAGCAGCGTCGTGAAAGGAGGATGTTGTCATAGCTGGTAAGCCGAGGAATATCACGAAGTTCACGGTGGGCTTGGTTAGGTTAGAGCAGCAATTTTTTATTCTAAAGGATCATCGCTTACTCCTTCCCACCCTTTCTTCTTCCAGCAGCATTCAGTTCAGTCAATCTTTTCAATTTTCCGTGACATTTAACTCCGTTTTACTGAAGTTGTTAACATGCCTTGTGGTATGAGTTCCCTTCAAAATATAGTAGAGCACTCTCAAAATGTTCAGGTCACTAATCAATTTTAGCCTCTAGAGGACTCAAATCTCCAGGCAACAAGAGCCTCGGCTTGTTCCTTCCTACCAAAGTTTTTTTGTGCTAAGCCATGCCTAAGCTTTCACCCGAGGGTTTTAGACAGACGAGGACAACGACATCGACTGACTTCTCCGCCCTGCCACAAAAATGGAAAAAATCTTTTCTGAGTGAGTGACATTTTAGTTCAAATGCACATTTTAGTCCTCTTCCAGTGGAGA
Source organism: Anurida granaria (assembly GCA_034694825.1). Lineage (NCBI taxonomy): Eukaryota > Metazoa > Arthropoda > Collembola > Poduromorpha > Neanuridae > Anurida > Anurida granaria. Next base: position 2,253 of record JAQIWD010000403.1, read on the forward strand.
CCTTTTAGTTTTCCGTCATTTTAAACGAGGCAGAAAGATATAAAATGTGAATTTATGATTCCCATTTTACTAAACATAAACGTCAGGAAAATGGAGAAAGGTATGGGCAGTGGGAGTCTCGTGTCTCTGCCCTTTCTCCATTATGTCCATCACGGATCTTCTCCGCCTAATGTTGTTTCTCATTTCATTTGTGGTAAACCAGGTTGGACATAAATTAAACTCCGTTCCAGGCTCCCCCGGCCTTTCTGTTACTTGGCGAGGTAGTTGTTGGGAAATAAATAAATACTTGGATTCAGATCCAGAGTAAGGATGGTGGTGGCAGGACAAGAAGAAAAGTGAAAATGGAATAACTCCTTGTCTCCAAATATCCATAAATTCCAGTGAAGCGTAAGAGCGGAAGGACCGGAGAAAGCAACAGGGAAATTTACCTGGTTAGAATAAGAACAAAAAAAGGATAAGGAGGAAATGGATTCCTGTAGACATGCAAAATACCCGCACGCTAAAGTACAAGTGAAAGGGCCTTAAGTGAAAGTGGTGGAGGCGGAATGGGATTTTACAAGCCTCCTTTCGAACAGAGTTAAATTCATTACTTGTTTTATTTAATTTCGAAATGTGTTCCAGACGGATTGAATGTGGCTTTTGTCACTTTGATAGACTTAGGGACCAAGAAACAACAATGCCTGTGCCAAATTTGCTAGTCGACACCAAATTAAAAGCCAACCGCAGATGACAACTCTCCGAGACGTGATTCGAGATATTTTCGGAAAAAGTTTTCGCACTTCTGTTCCATGCCAAATTGCGTGAAGCATGCATGCCAACTCCAAAAATATTTGGAGTTATGGCATTTATCTTTGTTTTAAATTTGGCATCGGGCATCAAGTGTCCGAGAGTGGCTAAGACTACGGGGAGATGACAGTGGGAGCTCACCACATTTGCTTGAGATTCACACCACTTTTGGTCACATTTGCTTTCCACGGTACTTTGAAAATATTCCGCTGGTTTGGTGATGATGATGCTGAAATACTTTTTTTTGAAAATGGTTTGAAGTTTTTTGTTTTTTTTTTACATTTAACTACAAAGAAGACACTAGTGAGCTAAGAAATCAATGGGCTACATGAGCATCCTCCCATGCCAAGTCAGCCATGAAGGAATTGAACCAAGAAGTCGCTCAAAGAAAACTCACGGAGTCGGTTGGCTTTTGTCTCGGATTGTCAGCATGTCAAATTTACGTCAAGGCTTTTCAATCTGTAATTCTTGCGAGTGAAAGACGGACATTAAGAATGACGTGGGTGGGTAAGGATAACGAGATTGATTCGAGCGGAAGTTATTTTTATTGGCTTCAAGCCAAAATGCCAATGTCACTTAAGAACTGAGCCGGGGGCATTGACAACCAGGCCAAAGGGGAAGCTGGAAAGGGAAAGTATGGTGAAAGCATTTTATTTAAAAAATTCAAGAATGTTTCATCTCCGTCCTCTTATCCCTTCCAGCAAAAAAATGGGACTTTTTTCTTCAAATATTTTAAGTAAACAAAATTCGGAAGGATGGAATGGCTGTTGAGTGTCTCTTGTCTCTGCTCTCAGTTCTACCCCCAGCGTCAATATTTATTGCAATAATGAAAGGGAAACCGCGTTCTTTACTAGCAAGAGAGGATAATATATTTTCATAAACATTACATAAATTTGAATTCTAAATTATGTAACGCATGCCATGGGGTTGGGTGGAGGGATTTATTCCTCTGAATTCAGAACCCCGTAACCACGACCATGGTGAGCCGAGGGTTGATTTCAGGAGTTAAATAAGAAATACGGTGGCGGTGGGATTCAGCGTCAACACAAATTTCCACCACTCCTATACCAACCCGCAATCCAGCAACAGCATCTCGTTTTACTGAAGTGTCGTTTTACTGAAGTGTAAATTACTGATAAGCGTCATAAGTGGGAAATCTGGATGCCGCGACGTTCCACGTTCGATATCAAATAGAGCTGCTTTGATGTAATGGGACATTTGGGAAGGTTTTTAAACTTCCGGTAAATCCCTCCATGGTTATGTTTCGAAATTCCGTGGAGCGTGTTAGTTGTGATCATATTTTGTACCGGTAAATTGCCTGACGGTGGCAGTAGTGCCCTTTTTCGGGGTATACCGAATGATGCTTTCAGTTTGATCCTCACAGCAACTGGAAGCATTCAATCAGTTCCAGTATGACCTTTGTTGCCGCCAAGAGTATCTTGGCACATTTTCCGACTGGTGTAGACGTTAACCTACTTTCTCCCTAAAACATGATTTATACCTAACCTTCCTCTCCAGGAGTCCCGGAGCATCTTGGTCCCCCGTATCCCGTGAATCTTACTAGAAAACATTATGAGATTGCATTAATGTATTGGAAGAGATGTCAAGACGAGAACCAGCACCGGTAGAGGTAAAAGAAAGAAAGGAGGGAGGCTTAACATTGAAATAAAATCCAAGTGCCACGTCTGCTTCTACTTTCAAAACGCCAAACAGACTGAAATAAAACTGACGTTTGCGGTTTTTGGATCCAAAACCGAAAACCGCAAGTCCAGCGGGCTAATTAGTTTGTGGGTACTTGGGACGGGATCCAAATTGTATTTGTTCCTGAGAATGGGCTCATTCAGATGGAAAATTGGTTTTGTATAAAAATTTCTCAGAATCCGTAGGTTCTCAACATTTTAAAATAATAAGAGGAAATTGACACTGGGCATTACGAATGAGAGCTGACAATGGGAGTCATAAGGCTAATTTTCGCATCAGTGGTGACATGATGGATAATAACTGTAATTAAATTTACAAATAAGCAAGATGGAAGCTTGAATTTGGAGCTCCTAATTTTGAATGAATGCTTCGTGCTTGCAAATTTCCTTGAATGTCTCTCAGGCGCGAGACCGCTCATCATCATTTTCCAAGTATAGTGACGTGTGCTCATTAACGCAGGGGAAAGCATTCCTAGGAGATGAAAGGACATGGAGAAAGTAGTATATGGAAACTAATGAAGTTCCTAGGAGCTGATGATGCTGGAAATGGGCCTAATTATAATGGATCTTTTTTAGGTAATCAAGATGCTGACGATTGTTGTGCTCATCTTTGCCCTTTGCTGGTTGCCTTTGCAAACTTACAACATTCTGCAATCCTTCATCCCTTCCATTAATAAGTAAGTGGTGTTATTCAATTAAACAAATTTAATCTAAAATATCTTCATCAAGCAAGTCACAGTGCAGAGAGGAGGAGGAGCAGTTTGTCCTAACCGGGTCCAAAGTTCAATCTAAACTTTCTTAACATTAAATTCGCATTCCGAGAAAAGTTTGACTGGAATGAACTTCCTGTTATGACGGGAGGAGAAAGTTGGGGAAATTAGTCAGAGAAATGGGGAAAGGATTTTGGAAATGATTAGAACAGACATTATGAAGCCACGAATTTAATTAGACCAACGGGGTAGAAAACGTTTACGGCGTAGAACAGAGAGCAGGAAGTTGGGGTCAATAAATGACCTTTGGACGGTAGTGGTGGTGGTAGGCCGGCATGATTCCCTGTCATGAACTTTCCCTTTTGGTGAAAACCCCCAGTGTGAATTGAAACGAGGATTTCATTTTCTAAAAGTGACTTTCACGGATAGAGTGTAATTTATCTCATGTAATATTAATAAATCTCCACTACCACCACCACCACTTACGACCATCCTCAAGCATTCCTCCGGATTATTACTTTCTCCCTCCCAAGTTATATAAAAGCCTTCCTGCTAATAATTTTATCAAGTGTTTGGTTTATGAAATCCTCTGCAGTTACCAGTACATCAACATCATTTGGTTCTGTTTTCACTGGCTCGCCATGTCAAGCTCCACTTACAACCCATTTGTATACTCAATTTACTCGGTAAGGTCAAAGGTCATTCTCATTTCATTACTGCTTCCTCCCAATTCAGCCTCTCGAACTATGACAATTCCTCAGACAACAACCTGAGTACCGAATTCCAGAGCCTTCCAGAATAACGGCCGAAATTATTCTGAGGACGCTTAAAATTCATGAAAGTTGACTTGGAGTTGGTGACAAAGGGTAGATCGATGTGTTTGTCGGTATGAATTTACCTGCTCAGGATATAAATACACTTTTTCAATTCCATAAATGCTAAAATGATACACTCTTCCATTGGAGAAATTGGAGTTTGTGTCTGTAGTGTAAATGTAAAGTAGAAAGTCCTTTTCAGGGGTTTCAAAGTCAATATTATTGGAAAGGAGGACGGACGAGGACGACGATGTGGGAAAGAGTTTCCAGCATTCCATTGCGTTTCCCTGTGTTCTGCTTGCAAAAGCTGTTTGAAAGTCCAATTAGGAGAAGTAGGAGCCGAATGCTAAATAAATCTAGCGAAACTACGTGGGCTCAGCAGAGCTAGCAGAGAAGAAAATTTATTAAAATTACTAGATTTTGGTCACGGTTGAACAAGGGGGGGATGGAAGGTTTCGATGATCATTTCCTGTCACTTTCTCCACTTGGAACTGGAGAGTGGTACTTTACCTTGGAGGCTTAACCACAAACTTTCCCAATAGTCCTTCCAGCCAGCAGCGACCCAGACTGAAGAAAGACACGACAAGGCCAAAATAACCCGAGAGAAAGAAACCCATCAACCGTACATCACATTATTTAGAACAACAAATGATTTTCTGTGGGAAAACTTTAGCCCTTCCATGAATCCCTTCGTGCATTGTTATGCCCTTATGCGCCCACATTCATATTTATCAGGATGCTTTCACTGGCTTTCACTCCCCTCCTTTTATTCGGAAGAACGGATGGACGGCGTCTGTCAAGATTATGGAAAGTGGGCACAGATTTTCCAAATCGCTTTCCCTCCACCGCCGCCGCCGCCGCCGCCGAGAAAGTTCCACTGACCTGAGAAAGTCCCATTTTAATATTCAAAATCAAAATGGGTCAATATAAGCCCCAGCTCCAATAGACCACAAGCACATTTCCAGCATTGAGCACCAGCAGTTTACGTGCTATAAAGATTATTTATGTGCGTCATCACAGCCGGCGTTAGTTTTAAGCGAGCAATGTACCGAACTTTCCCCAATGTTTTAGACAGGAGTAGTTAGTAATTTAGAGTTTGAATTAATTGGGTATCACACATGATTGTTTATTCATCAACAGGACAAGTTCCAACGGGAATTTCGAGCCCGTCTTCGATGTATGAATTTCTGCTTCCGGAGAGCAGCCGACTCACCATGCTCTGAGCTTTCTGACATTGACAGGAGTAAAGTAAGCAACCAATTAAACCGAATTTCTGATCTACGGGGATTATTTCGTAAAGGCGAAAGGTCAAGTGTCGTGCCTGAGTGATATGGATCCACTTTAATTATTGTGATATTTTGTTTTGTATAAATTGTTTTCTAGATTCGAGCTTCATATCGGTTCCAGGACTTCCGGCAACAGAGAAGTAACGGATCCGAACCCAATGCTAAGCACCACCACCATAACCACACTTACCGGTGCCAGCGACGATGTGGCGGAGGACCAACGCGGGGTCGGCACAAAAGGAATGGACTTGGTGCTGCTAGCACAGTCCAAGAGACCCAGGACCTTGTCCTTGTACCTGACGACACCAGCCTAGAAGTTCAAGCCCTACCCCCTCTTCTGCATAATTTATGCCTACCGGATGACCCCTGGAAACCAAGTTCCCATCAACTCACCATCACCATTGGGCCTGATGACCTTAAAACAGACCCAAATCCTACAACCCTCTAAACGATGCCGAGATGAAGATGTGTACTTATTACGAAGCGTCGTGGGAGAAGACACCTGATTACTCCTAACCGATTACATTCAAGTGTCTATAATTAATTAATGTGAGTGACCAGGCAGGCAAGGCACAATACACTCCATCCCTAGTGATTAATAATTCAGTATAAACCCGTTTCTTAACCACAGGATGTTACTCATAATTGAATATCGTTCAACTTTCTTCCTATCCACCCCATAAATTACTCACCTTGGCTAATCGTGCATGTATTATTGTTGAAGATAAGGAATTCTTACGTACAACTGATTGGAATTAAGATGAAGTTTTAAAATGAGGTTCTAACTGTCATCTAACACAAATTACCTTAACTGGCTAGTATCTAATTGTTAAAACGTGTTGTCCGTTCTGATCGATTTAATTCAGGAACATCAGTTTGGATTATTTGGACCTCATCATCCGTAAAGATTTGACTTAAGCTTATGACTTTAATTCGGATTGAATTCCAATTGATCTAAGCGTGGTACTTTACAATTACAATCTGCTTGTTCCGTGTCCTGTCAAAATCTGTCAATTAAGACTACAATTAATTCGTACGTTCGTGCTGTTGTACCGTATCCCTTCATGAATTAATTGAATTCCTTGCTTGGCTAAATTTTAATTTTGAGATATTAAATACCTGCTTCATATAAATGGATTAAAGTATAAAAGACAAAATAAAATAATTTGCAAAATCCAAACAATGAAACGGGCAGATTTAAATTGTCAAATTTCCAAAAGCTTTCTTCTCCAACCAATCATCGCATCGTTCGTTGGTGGATCCAACGATGATTATCTTGACACCATAAAAAAACAGTAGCCCGACCTCCTCCATTGTTTATTTTTAGGTACTTTTTTGGTATGAAATATGACGGTAGTAGACTGACCGTCACCTACTACTGCTCCGTAAAAATGACCCACATGTTGTTTACTATTCTGACTGGCCGACCAAGAGGTTAACTAAGAAACCCTCACACGTCCATTGTCCGTGTTCTTCCTTCCTACTGACTGGCCATGATTGAGGGTCGCACCCTGGACATTCAGAAAATCATGAACATATGATTTTGCCTCGTAAAATCCAGCCATCGCTCGTCAATCCTTTCACTTTTTATTTTCAAAAACTTTCTGCATCCTACCTGCTGCGTAGAAGATCCGAATTTCCGAATTTCTCATCAATCATCATCATCCGCAACCGCAACCGAACTATAAAATTATACATAATCCTATGAGCGCTATTTTTAACGCAATTCCGGTAAGTTTGTCTTCTCATTTGTCTTGATTATTAATCGGTGCCCGCACCACCTACCTGCCCCTAAGGGTAAAAACGAAAGGATTTCTAAGCGGATTAATCAGTTGCGCACCTTGTTTACCTTTTTAAGGATATTTTTAGATTTAGATGTGTTAAAACCTCTTTTTAACCTTTTACCCTCTTGTCCTGAACGAATATTCCCAGACTGTTTGGGGTCAAGGGTCATAAAGTCGGATGCCGCCGGCGGCCTGGTGTCTGACTTGGTACAAGTTGGATCATGAAATCCGGGACGGAACTTTCCCCCCACTTTCAAAAGTTGAATGAAAACTAAACTCATTTGATTTGTGTCATATTATTCATTCACGGAAAGGAGTTTGTTCCGTTCCGTTCAGTTTCTCTTGTCACTACTGGAAGGTAAACAAATCGGACACATGCAACCACAAAAACTTTACTCCTTCCTAACGCTCCCTCCAAATAATTTAGAACTTTTTGTCATTTTTAATTAATCAAACTGGCAGCACAACGAGGCTTTAGCCAATTCAGGTTAGATCCATGTAATGTTAAGCGCTTGCGTCTATTACACCTATTTGTGGCTTCAGTTTAACTGGAAGTATATTTTGATTGGATGAATTTTAGGCACTGCGTCGAATGAAAACCCATTCGACGAAGAACAAATACTCTCCTATCGAGTTGGCAATCCATTCACCAAGTTATTTCGAGGCTTGTTGTCCAAGAGACATACCCTCCCAGCCACCGATGGAACCGGATCTGTTGGGTCCGCCTTGTGCTCATGATCATCAACCAGACGGTTCTCCCCATAATTGTCCCCATCTACATCCACCAAGGGAACATCCACAAGGACGACATCCACTAGGCCCACGCCACCATGCTGGTTCAATTCGTCGAGGAGGAGCCCGACGGGGGAAAAAGAAATCTTCGTCCAAATGCGACCATCGGCGTGGTTACTGTGCAGACTTAGAAATCGAAGTCCCAATATTTTCCCATGATTCCGAGCTGTATAATAGGTAATATAAACGTTTCCATTTTTGAATTGGATATCACGAAGAATTAGTTCATAAATTATTTCTCCCCTTGTTTTCTTTGTAATAGCGATGAGGATTGTGAGCTTTGGTTGCACAATTTGGAACTTCGAGTGCACCAAGACGGACAGGTTTTTGGTTATTCAAACCATGGGGTTGGGGTCCTTGATCACGGAATCTGGCAGGATGTTGATCCTGGTAATTAGTTACTGTTTCATATTTATATTAGGATTTCCAAAAGATCATGTTCTCATTCCTCATCATTTTAGAATGCTTGTTGGACGACGATGAATTAGAGCGTGCTCAACATGGAAAATATCCGTTCCGTAGCAGACGGGTGAGTTAGTTTTAAGTCTAAAATTTATTAATAGTCGATGATGCGTTACTTTAACTTTGCCTCGGAGTTCAAGAGAAACCAACCCCCCGACAAGACTTATGTGGGTGTATCTTTCAATGGATTATTAATCACATAATTATTAAGGGTAGAATTAAGGATGCCGGGTATAGTAGGGGTATAGTAGTGATTGCTCTGGTTAAAGCATATAGCTGATCCACTTTAGGAATTTTTTGTTTTGAGCACATCAGCAGTAGCAACATCGTTATGCTTGCCAAATATCATGGTTGTTCGTATCACTGGATGGCATGGGATGGTGCAACCGTTCTAGGACTAAAAATTCAGTTACTTACCATTGCCAGCATTGCCTCGCTTGTACTTTCCAAAGTGTACCTCAAACTAAAATTGCAGAAAATTATTAGGAATTCAAAAATAAAGTTACCTTAGCAACCAATCCGGCAATTGCCGAATTCCAACAAACAAATCCCAGGTAAACAATTGCTTCTCTCAAGTTTTTGTTCTTTGCTTGGTAGTCTTTTATTGTCGCTCGAAGTGTCAATTCTCGTCTGCGTTTTGTTCCGTTTTTGCTTTTCGGCATTACTTCAGTTACTTCTGTTGGAAACGTTATCGAATCATTCGAAGGTTCAAGAAGATCCTGTCAAGGATGGGAGCTTCGTTTTCTAACTTTGGCTGGCAGGCACCGGTGAAGGTAACTTCTGAATCCATTCTTCTAAAAGGCTTTTCGACAGAGGCGGGAACCCGCATGTCTTGCATCAAAGTGGCTAATCTTGACCTTTCATAGCAAAGCTGCGCTTGTGCATTTGACCATTGACACTTCTACTACTACTACTAACTATTTAATGCCAAACTTCATTGACTGTAGAAAAGGATCAGCAACACTAATTAAATAGAAATAATCTACCTTAGCAACCAATCAGGACCGATTCCCGAATGCCAACAAACAAATCCCAAAAAAACATTCCTTCTTTCCAGTTTTTGTTTTTCGCTCGGTAGTCTGTTATTGTCGCTTGAAGTGTCAATACTTGTCTGCATTTTGTCCGGTTTTTGCCTGATTAATTATTTCAGTTACTTCCGTTGCAAGCGGTATCGAATCATTGAAGGTTCAAGAAGATCCTGTCAAGGATGGGAGCTTCGTTTTCTAACTTTGGCTGGCAAGCACAGGTGAAGGTAGCTTCTGAATCTATTCTTCCACTTTTCGACAGGAATGCCGGAATGCGCATGTCTTCCCTTAAAGGGACTAATCTTGACCTTGCATAGCGAAGCTTTGCTTGGACTAACAAGTAAACGGCGCTACAGCGCAACCAACTTTCTTCATGACCACTCCGCTACTTTTGGTAGTAACAGTGCGCGCGTGTTGCGGTGATTTCCTGTCCCATGTAGAGACTTTGAAGTTTAAGTAGAACGCGCCCTTAAGTATTTCTAGGGTTAAGTTCAAGTGTCTAGGGATTTCTATGATAAAGTTCTCCTGTTTATGGCCAAGTGTTTCAAAAGTGTTTCTAGGGTCCATCAAGTCTTTCTATGACGTTTTTAAGGTCAAGCGTTTCATTGGTATTGGAAAGGGTTAGCGGGTACTTTGACATTTCTTTAGTTTGAGTTTTCTACTAAAGGGGTGGAGATGATTCTAATAGTTTTCTAATTTTATTTTTAATGATTGGATTACAATCACAATTGTTTGAAAATAAGCAAGACGTTGCTTGTCAGTTTTGTTTGGGTTGAGAAGAATTCGGGTATTGTGATCTTTGAGTATTCTCCGCCTGAGAATTGGCACTTGGCTCGTCGAATTCAAATCCTAAAAGAGGCTCACAGCTCATGATCTCCTCATTCAACTTAACGACTTTGCTTCTTTCTATCCTTCCCTTTTCTTATTTAAGTTCTTGTCTTATTATTGCAAATTATCCCCAGTGTCACATTTTGTACAACTCAGTTATTAATTGTGAAGAAGATCCTACCCGGTGCTCTAATTATCCCTACCACATCTGGATTCTGCATGCAGGCCTTGTCTAACGAGTGTTTTTTTTTTTAAATTAACCAAACTTAATTGACTTTATTAGACTACTACTACACTGCTAGAACTGACAACTGGAGTTCGGAGGTAGCAGTAATGGCCTGTTGCTACTCACGTAGTATGCTCATGGCAATGTACCCTGAAACTGAGGGTTGCAAGTGTTGTCATTTTAAACGTAGACGTGACCGTGTGCTCCGTGTAAGTTCTAACATGTTTTCACACTTTTCTAATTTTGACTTGCGTTGACTTATTAGTTATCATCCGGTATGCTAATTCCATTATAGGTAGGGGTACATCCAAAGGAACACGATTATTTCCCGTGTTTTTTCCGGTATTAACTTACGTTTGACTCACTAACTCTTTCCAGAGGCGCGAGTAGTTTTTAGCATTATTCGGACATTGACAGGACATTGATGGAGCTGGAACTAAACGTTGCTTGCTTTTGATTTAGTTTGTTTTTACATTTTACTAATTTCTAATTCCACGATGGTCATTTCCGTGTCGTTTAATAATTTCATCACAGTTTTAGCTTTGCAAATCCTGCAGCAGGTGAATCCACATTTGTTTTCTTTTAGTTAGATGAATTTGAGTAGGTTTGAGAGGGGAGATCAGAATAATTGTTGTGAGTAAAATAATTTGTATTATGCGGATTATTAGGGTCCTGTGAATAGCGGTTATGCAAAGACCCGACAGCACCTTCGAGAAAAGCTAAAGCGTGAAAAAACGCAGCCTGGGGTTCCAAACCCGCCAGTTACAGTTACAGACAGCATCATTTCATCCAATTTTTTAGTTGAAACAATTTTCTTCAATTCCTAATTAATTTTATTTTAATTTTTTTAACAGAAAAAAGTGCCTGCAGAGCTTGTCACTACAAATACAGTCCCCCTGCCTACGGAGGACGTCGATGAATTGGTTAGCATGATCGAAGGGACTCATATTCAGAAGTCCAGGAAGGGTGCTGGCAAACCATCAGACCCAGGAACTAATACTAAGACTGCAAAACAAGAAAAGAAGGAACGTCAGCGTGAGAAAAAGGTATGTTTATTTTTTATTCCATTAGTTATTTAAAAACTTACTTGACAATATTTCTTGTCTCATTCCATTTTCAGAGATTGGAAGAAGAGGCTCAGAAGAATGCGGAAGAGGAACGACTCCGTCAGTTGGAGGCAGAGCGGGTCCGCGTAGAGCAAGAGGCACGTGCTGAAGAGCTCCGGAAGAAGCGTGAAAAGAAGAAGAAGCGTAAGCAGAAGAAGAAGAATGAAGGGAAGGAAGAAGCTGGAGAACTGATGGTGACTATTGGAGGAACTGGTGATAGTATGCCGATAAAGTTGGTCCCGGTGATGCCTGTGGAAATCGATCAGCCCGTACCCAGTAAGTCCTCTGAGATGGTCACCATCAGGCGACACGCCTCAGCCCCTGACACTACCGTAACTATTAGTGTCAAGAGTGAGACTGGTGATGAGGACCTCCTCTATACACTGGTCAATGGTCAAGGTAGTTTTCATCCACAGTTTGCATGTTTCTTTTACCTTGCTTTGCTTTTTAAACTTAGCTTCCATTTAGTATTTTCCGTAGGTGTAAAAGGGCTCGAGAACACATTTGCAATTAATTTGAATTCGAAGCCGAATGAATCATCTGGGGAAAAATAAACGTTCGTACGATTATCAATTCATTTTTGAATCTGATGCTCCTATCTTCTTCGTTTAAAGTTATTTTTATGAACTCTTAAGGAGGTTCAATTACCTTTGGATGAGGCTTGCGCAGACTTGCTTTTTGTTTATTGTTCGACATCGTAGTGTTATCTCTTCATTTCTTTTTATTGCGTATTGGAGATTGCATAATGAAATGTGTTGACAGCAATCGACATTAATTGTGGCCTGGTGTAATTAAACTCACTGGTTAAATTCTTAGTAAAATGGACACCCGTCTCTTGTCCTCAGCCATTTCTTTTTATGGGCTATCAGTTTACTTAGGAAGGCCATTAAAGTTTTTGATTTTTGACCTCGGATTCTTTTCATTATTGCTGACTTGGTCTAAATGACATGTTTGCTTCTTTATTTCCACACAACATCTCTAGCGCCTCACTTATTTCGCAATGTTCGCTCCTAATCTATCACGGAAATGATCTTTTGTTTATGTAACTAACAGATTTTTATTCTGAACAATTTATAGTTTACAACGCTATGAGGGTGAATGGATCTGCTAAAGCTGTAACTGCCAAGGGCCCAACTCCGACGTCACATGAAACCAAAGGGAAAGGGAAGAAGAAAAAGCCACAATATATTCCAACGCCCGATGTCACTATTTCAACTGGTAAGGCAAACGGCCACCTGAACCTTGAGAATAACTTCCCGAGTCATGAAGTGAGGTGGTTCGGGGTGGGTACTGAAATGGCTCGGAGCCTCGGTGGCCCCGCCCACTTACCTCCTGGAATCAGTGCATATCCCGCACCAGTCACCACAAGTAGTCAGGTGCCACCATCGCCAGCTCAGACCTGCAAGGCCTATGCTCCTAGAAAATCATTTTCATATTTTTCTGATCTTGACTTGGATGAGATCGATTTGTCAAAGCTCAAGCTTCCGCCCGGAATTACTATTACCAAAGTAAACCAAGGGGTTCCAGGGCAGGATTCAGGTCAGTTGGGTCTCCCTTGTAGAATTTTGGTCCGTTAATCTTCTTGAGAACGTTTTTAACCGTTCTTATTATTTGGCCATTTATTAACGCTTCTAACCAAATTATACTTTTTTCTTTTGCTTCCGATATCTGTACCCCGCTTGTGTTTACATAGTTTTTGCTAAAACCTAGAGGTCCTCTAGAAAGCTTAGATTTCTGGAAACCTACATTTCTAAGCAATTATTACCATGTCGTCAAGTGAATTGCAGTTTACTCTCTTGCACATTCTTAATTTTCTTAATTTTTACTATAGCCTTTGCCTAATCGCTTCTGAAATCCCTTTCCCTCGTTTTTGTTTTTTACTTGCATACAACTAACCTTTTGTTTACTCTTGACAGAAGTAAGCGAGGAGGAGGAGGTGGATCCAATGCCGCCACCAGGGGCTGGTCTCTACGATATTGACAGTAACATGATCGTCATGAATCCTGACCGTGACGAAGCTGATGAGGACAGCTATAACAGCGACGACTATTTCTTCCATGGGAGACAACGAGCTGGAGAGTTTGAGACGGTAAGTTTCATATCGATTTGTAGATTTGTTGTTTGTGTGAGATCAGATATTAAGATAAAGTGAACATTCTTATGGTTTAGGTCTTGTCCAACAAGGAGAAGCGCAAGAGAATTAAAGCCAACAAAGTTGACGAGGGTGAAGGGAATGGAAGTAGTGAGAGACCGAGATCACGAGGGACACCTGGTGCTAACGGCAATTCTTCAACTGGACGTCGAGCTAAACGTGGTTCTGATTCTGTGCCGAAGAACTCTGCGAATTCGACATCTGACAAGCGAGACGTCCGGCGTGGCTCTGGATCAGCCAAGAGAAACGGGACTGGGCCTCCAAAAGGGAAGGGCGAAGGCTACAAAGATGGATCTAATCGGAAATGTCGTAAAGACCAGCGCACACCTGCTCAACAAGGAGGACAGGAACCTGGAACTAGTAAAGCTAGGCGGTATGGGAAATCAGATCCTGTTCCACAATCACAGCCTCGGACCGATGCCTCGCCAGTCTTCCCACAGAGTCACTCACCTGGCTTTGGCGAAGTTCCCCCTCCCCTTCCAAAAATCACTCCAATGAATACAGTGAAGATGGCTGATGTGGTTTCTGGGAATCACAACAGGCCGAATCGTGATACTCCAGAAATCCATGTCCAAGTTGCAAGAGCTCACGATAACATTCCGCCCCCTCGAAAAGCATATTCCTCCCAATCCTTCCTTCCAACATTCAACAACACCATTACAGTGGGGGAATTGGACATTTCTCACACACCACCAACCCTTCCCAAAGGCCTCAACGTGGATAAGGGTCAACACCTCCCCGAATCCTCTGGCACTAACTCTTCATTCAACACCCCAAGTGTTGGCGGCAATTACGACATGTGGAGATCCAATCTGGCTGCCAAAGAGTCATCTCCAGAGCCAGATTTCCATGCTGGTGGTCATTCAAAGTTACAGCCCGGAAACTCTTCCAACTCATCAGTGGACCCTGCTGTTCATAAACCTGGAATTTGGTCTTGGGGCGTTGATGACGATCCATTGGTTTTCCCGCAAGCCGCCATTCGGAGACCACCTCCACAGCATCTAGGTGCCACTCCAGTCTTTCGCCCCACTAGCCCACTCGGATTGAACTTTGGCCTTGTCCCAGTGGATCCGAACCAGACAAATCTCAACTTTCAGTTCAATTCTGACTCTCATTCCCACCCTCAGCCCCCACAATCAAGCTCTCATCCCTTTGTGACTACTCGCCAGGCCCAGCTGCGCAGTCCTCTTCAGTTCTTGAGTCGACCACAAGTCAATAGCTCACCCTCATTCAATCGCCGGCCACCACGCACAGTCGGACAAAACATGAATTCTTACGAGAATTTCTACTCAATGCACGGAGAAGGTCGTCTTCCAACACCGGACAAACTGGAAGGTTCGAATGGGAGTCAAGACTACTTTGGTTCGAAGCAACCAGGGATCCAACTCCCTCAGATGTCAAACCCAGGAGGAGCATCTCAGACTTTTCGCCGTCCAGTGACAACTGCACCATGTCCACCGAACGTAGGACTGCCTTTCGGTTTCTCAACCCAACGGAACGAATCCAATGTTGGTCAACCCATGGGATCCACCGGCGGCGGAGCGTTCCCACCAGATCCAACCACTCCGTCGTACTTGTTCTGTCCGATCCCAGCTAACAAGTCTCAAGAGAGTCTGGATCGTTCGGGTTCTGGCTCTCAGTACACTCTCTTCTAAACAAGAAAAACCAACTCTAAAATGCATCTACAACAACTCCCTTTCATATGTAATTTTTACACAGTTTTCTACATTCCTGGTAGTTAACTTAAAACCTTCCGACCCCGGAAGGATACAAATGTATAAATTTATTCTAAAATGTACAGTATGCGTGGGTTGTGTTAATACTTTTCATGTCCGTTCGACCCTTCCTACGATCTTGGTAATAAGTGAGGTGAGAATTGAAGGAAGTGTATTCTTCTGGGTGCTGAATGCATGATGATGGATATTGATGGTAACCTTAGTTAATTGCTGGAAGTCTTTATGATTCAATTTTTATTCAATGGAGTCGTATCTTAATTTTGTTACAACTCCCTAAAGTAAGGAAGTGATGATGGTAGTCTTATGAGTGCCAAATCGTTTGTAATATCCTTTTTGTTTTGTACTCCACTATTACTGAACTTGTTCAAAAAATGTTATTACGGGGATTTTTGTTGAAGAACGCTTAGGGAAGAACGCACCAGGGAGATACTTCACTATCCTTCCCAAAGGTTAAACTGAAATTGTCATGAGGGAGATGCATACTTGGTGAGTGTCCTCTATAAAAACCTCTTTTGTTGTTCGTTATTGTTGGTCGAAGTTCATTTGGAGTAAAGCCCGATCTGCCTTTAGGTCCAAGTTTTGTTGATGCTGTATAAAAGATATTTGGCATTAGAAAACAAAACATTCCGGCAAAATCATAATCAATTCAATTCAATGATGATGGAACTCATAGAAACTTACCAAACGGTTGACTTCATTTGTCAGGCTCTCGCACTCGTCATTGGCTACTCGTAGCTGAGTATCATAATTCAAGCACATAGCAAGTCCTTCTTGCAATTCTTTCCTGACATCCTACAAATTAAATATAACTCCATTAAAAAATCGAAAAAGTTCATTGACAGGGAATGATGGATACTACGCGTACAGCAAGTTCCAGGTTCTTCTCGTTTAGTTGACTGCTCATATAGGCAACCTGGTTCATCAATTCATGGTTCTGGAGAGAGGGATTGTTTTGTTGAAGGCTCAGAATCTGTTGATCCTTTGACTGTAATATAAAATTGATTCTCATTAATTATAACGTACTGAGAAAATGTAATTTGAATGGACGTCTCTACTAAGAAACTTTGTGCCTGTTACCTTTATGAAATTTTGGCATTCCCTGACTAGATTCTCAAGCATAATCTTCTGCTCCATGAGATTCTCATTATCAACGGATAGAGCCTGAATTTGATTACACTTGTCCAAGCGAAGGTCTGAAAGGCTCCGAACGGTTTCCACCAGATTTTCCTTTTCGTTCTCAAGATCCTGCAAAATTTTCAAATCAAATAACAGAATGAGTTTATAAAGAAATTGCCACCAGAGGCTTTATTTATAAAGACGGAAATACCTCGATTCTCTCCAGTGCAGCATTGTATCTTTGCTCCAACTGGAAACTTGGGGAGTAGACAGAACGTTTTGATAGTACTGGGCGCTGAGCGGGAGTTGCAAGAGTGTGGCGGCGGACTGTCCTCATGTCCGGTGAAGGCGACTCATCCTCCTCCTCAGTAGAATCACTCGCTGTTTCTTGAATGCACTCTTTCACGTACTCATTCAACATTCCAGCGGTATGGTCAACACATTGCAGAGCTTTTACCTCACCATACTCTCGCTCAGACTTAAGGAGCTTCCTGGAAATTAAAAAGTGGTAATAATTAAATGAATTCCAAAAAGAGGAATTACGGAATTACTGACTCGTAGTGCTGTTTTTGGCTTTCCAGTAGCTTCTCATATTTTCCATGGATCTCTTCTCTTAATTGGTCTTCTCTTGCGTTTATTCGGCGCTCAAACATAAGTTTCTCCGCTTGGGTGTTTACGATTTTCTCGCCGGGGGCTAACGCAGGCTTCACTTTTCTCACGGTTGAAACTACTGGCGTCTCCTCGTCTGATTCATTTTCATCCTCCCCACCTTCCTCGGCATGAGCTATTCTGATGGATTTTCGGACCTTATGGCAGAAAGAGGTGTTATTGGATGGGGCCTCGATCTTCTTAAATGTCCGGATCTAAAATCACGCCATTGATCAGTTTCAGTTGATGTGTGGAGCATTATTATTAAGGAACGGACAGAAATTCAATTCAGGCAGGAACTCACCGTGCTCGCAATAGCTGAGTTCTGTATCACTTGAATCGACGCCTCGATCATTTCCGGATCGGGATTTATGTTTACAATCATCGAAATTTGCGTCGCAGTAGTGAGGTAGCTCTGGAACAGACGGGTCAACTTGCTGTCCCGGTAAGGAATTACTTCGACTTTGCCCCCCTTTTGTTGCTGGTCTCTGGAATTAGCATAAAAGCATGTTTTAGCGAATATGGAATGCCAATTTAAATATTCATTTACATTAACCATAGCCTTACCTCAATGCACGAATACATCGAAGCAACACCAGAAGGGACTGATTGATGTTTCCTGATTCCTTGAGACGCAATCCATAATTTCCCGTCTGCGACATTCGCTCAAGTCCAGCAAGGTCAGAAAAGGAGAATCTAATCACAGGTGCATGCAATTGCAATTAGGACTTCGGAGAAATATAATAGAAATTACTACGAAGGCAAAAATAGATACATACCGCCGAACTTCTTTAGGGTAAAGATGATTCCCTGCTTTCCCGATTGCAACAATGCGAATATTAAAAAACGAGTGAGATCTACTGGAGTTTGCATTGATATTTGTAGCAGCAAATTGGAGATTCTGCTTCCCAGCGAGAAAGAATTGGTAAGCCTCTTCAGCATTATTTGCGTTGCACTCTGTTAAGTCTAAAAAGAGGGGAGACAGTTAGTGAATAGGGCAAGATTAAAATAATCATTAGCATTAGTCGTTTAAAGCATTACCCTTGATGTAAACACGGCTCTGCTTGTCTTGAAAGATTTTCAATTCCCTTCGGCGGCGATTTTCCTTCGGGGTGTCAAAGAGGTCGTAGACCCTCTCGTTATAGATCTCCGCAAAGGAAACCCATACAGCGTACAAGGTGCTAGTGTCGGGAAGTTCTGGAAAACATTCGTTTATGGTTGTAGAGATTGACGGAAAAACCAGAGAACCCGGAGGATGGTTGGCACTTGAGGAGCAGACAGAAGAGGAAGAGGACGTGGATCGGACCATGGATTCCATAAATGTAGTCATCTCACAAGGTTTCTATGAATTACAGAGCATGATGTTTTAGATAATTACAATCACTGAAATTACTAATCAAACTTAAGTTTACACCAAGTAGTTACACATTTTACTTACAATTTTTGCTCTTGCTTCTTTCAATACTCGGAATTTAGTATCTGCGCTAACTTTTTGAGAATTCTCATCAAGAATAACGTAGCTGTCAAACTGTTGAGGTTTTATGTCTCCCCCTTTGTAAAGTGATTCACCGAGACGGCTGAATAGCTGATGTAGGGTTCTTGGAACAATCCCAAGGTCTTTACCGCGGCCTAAACAATTTATAAATTAGGTTTAATAGAAAGAATTCTGACCGGATTTCACAGGTCAATGATTGCTCAGTTTTACCTTGCATGGTGAACGTTTTCCCAGAATTTGTTGCCCCATAGCTAAATATCAGTCCATTTCCACCACAGAGAAATCCGTTGAGAACACTCTGGACGCATTTGTCAAAGACGACTGATTGTTGAGTCTCTTGGCCAAAGACGCGTGAGTATGTGTAAGTCGATGCGCTCGTGTCTGTTGTGAAATTCTTCTTTGGTGGTGGGCGGACCACGAGCGTATAGTCGTCGTCGACTGAGAAGACCTGCCAAATAAAAAGTACAATTTTAGTAATCATTAATTCATTCTCGAATTAGTAGTCTCCCAAGCAAGCACCAATGAAGTAATACTGGAGGGTACTCGATTAGGTATTTTGATTTACTACCTTGTCTGTTATCTTCGATTCCTTAGAACGGGATGAGGCTGGTCGGATTCTAAGATAAGTCTTGATCTTATCAGTATCCTCTGTCATAGCGAACTCATTTGACAGTTTCTTCATGACTCGGTTATTAAAGTCGAAGAGCGATGGAGAAGGGTCCCCGTTGTCCATGTAGGAAGGTCGACAAGTTGGGTTGATGACTGAATGGGAATCATCATCCTCGTCTCTGTCCATTTTCGTGATGCTAGTGAAGCAGACTAGTATAACAATGAAAATAATAATAATCAAAATAATGTAAAAAAAAAAACAATAATGAAAATAATTGAAAAGGAAAACAAGTGACGCCGGACGGCTGCTGGCCGAAAGAATGAAAAAGAGAAATGTGAAATAGAAAACATCAAGAAGATCCAAACTTTTGCCTCGTATCTCACTAATCCACGGAATACCTAAGCTCACTCCAAACTATTCATGAAACGTCCTTCAGTTAATGTATCAACATTTTAACTGAATCCATCTTATGATTGTACACATCAATTGGACCTGGTCATCAAGAAGGGGAACAAGGTGTTCGTGGTGGATGTGACCACCCCGTTCGAGAACGGCGAGGACGCCTTCAAAGAAGCGAGGCAAAGGAGGAAGGAAAAGTACGAGTACACGAAGGCGTTGCTGAGGAGAGGACGGATTCAATCGGTCACCGTGGATGCCTTTATAA